>JBBPRB010000436.1:0-16276 GCA_038092815.1 Hortiboletus rubellus | reverse complement strand
CTACAGGGGTTTTATAGTCAAGGGAACACCCAAGACTCTTCCTAATAAGGGAAATATCAAGTACGTCAAAGAAAAAGAAAAAGAACATCGTCCCTTCACGGGTAAACAGAAATCATGCGGAACACTACAAAGGGGTCTAGACCTATGTCGAAGTGATATGACAGCTCAATGAAACCAAAAGAAAACAATCTGAATGAAAAACAAAGATCCGGATAGATCTTGCACGTGCGGAGATCCGAAAACGGACAGATAATGTCGGGTTGCATCGGATTGAATCGGGTTGGGCTAGGATTGGATCGGGTTGGACTGGGATTGAATCGGGTTGGGCTAGGATTCGTCGGAATATGATTAGGGGTGATGTGGAAGTCGGTGGAATGATAGGATACGACCACAAGGAACTTCAGTTCCTTACATCGTTCTAGACCATTTTTACTTTGTTCCATTGAAGGGTCATTGTACGTGACTACAGGGCAATTTGTACCTTTGCACATGGTTTCTTGTTTCTTTCTACACAACATTGTTACCCATGACAGCGAAGATTATTTTCTTCACAGCCTTTGATCACGCCTCTTGTAGTTACCTTATATGTACTACAGTAAGTCTTGGGTGTTGCCTGGACTATAAAATCTATACCCTTTGCGGGAATGCAGCACCTTCTTTCCAGCTCGATTTTACGCTTCTAAGTTCTTTCACCAACCTCGTCCAAAACCTCGTCACCTTTTCTGCTCGTATCTGGTCCTTGTCCTTGACCAGAAATCAACTTCATCTATCTGGATCTTTGTATTTCAACCGGGTTTGACCGGATCAACTGTTTCGCCCGCGGGAAAGTCTTTGCACACCCTTCTCACTACTAACCTACCTCAGGCCCCTTGGAACGAGTATCAGCTTGCACCCACCCCGTGTCTTTGCTAGTTTTTCCCTAGCCTCGTTTAGGATTTGACACCCTCTAGACTGACTGACTGTTTTACAACTTAGACTGACTGACTGTTTTACAACTGGAGCCCACCACGAGGGGTTTTGACAGGTTGACGAGAAGGTCGCTTAGACCCACTCCAGAGCAATTAGAGATCGAAGATTTCCTAGCTGATTTCCGCCGCCTTGAACTTTCCACAGAATCTGAGCTCCTTATTCCAGTTACCCTGAAAAGAGCCCAACACAACCGGTTTCATTCTCCCATTTCCCCGCTTTTTGACTCACCATTTATCCTGGATGCCTTCATCCACTCAACCCCGTAGCAAACCCCTTTCTCAACCCAGTACCATTTGCCCGCTTCAGTTCTCCTTTCTCCGTTAATATCCCTCTCCACTTCCAAGTCGTCCCCATTTTCATCTCCGTTACCTAACCCGACCCCATCCCCTTCTCTATCGTTTTTCTTTGATTTCAGTACCCATCCTTCTGAACCCTGTTCAGAACAGCTTTCCCCACTACATACTTCATCCTCTTCTTCCTCCTCAGTTTTATCTCCCGTTTTACCGCTCTTCTCGGCCTTACCCAATCTGAACCTGGTTAATCCACCTGCTAATCCTCAACAGAACCCACCATTACCAATGGCTCAGCCGATCCAGATGCTGCTTTGCAGAACCCACAATGCCCCGGAATTTGATTGGAAGTCTCCTTCCGAGCTTCCTTGATACTTAAAAGACATCAAATACCTTGGTGACACTGCCGCCCTTGATGAAGCGAGAAAAATAAAAGTGGCTCTTCGGTATGCCGCGCTGGATGAAGCGGAGTTGTGGCAGACTCCTCCGGAAGCAACGGCCGCCCCTGCAGATTGGAATGCATTCATTGCAGCTGTAAAGAAATTGTATCCGGGTTGCGAAGGTACAAACCAGTACTGTTGAGTTGACATTCAATACCTTGTACAGGACTATCAAATGAAGCAGATGCAGAATAGGGACGAGCTTGGAGAGTATACCCGGGTGTTCCAAAAAATCTCCGCGTTGCTAATTGCTAACCGGAAGCTGGCTGAGGTGGAGCGGGATATGCTCTACCTTAACGGATTCCCATCCGCTTTGCAACAAAAATTATGGGAACGGTTACTAATCACGAAACAGGATGTCCACCCGGATGACCCCTACCCAATGAGTGACATTATCGCCGTCGCCCAGTTTCTCCTAACCGGATCGGCCTTTCGCTCATCGCTTCCTCCTGCTGTAGCCGCCCCGCCTGTCTTTGTGGCCCAACCTCCCTTTGTGGCCCAAACTCCCTTCACCACCCCTCGCCCACAGCAACCTGCACACGTACCACCTCACCCGCCTCCACATGCCACTCCTGCAAATCTGGCATTCAACCCGGCAACCAGTATCAAAGTTGAAGCGATGCAGGCAACCCGGCCACCACCCCTCTGCAAGTTCTGTGCCGGACCAGGGCATTTCACCTGTACATGCATGGTATGCATGGACTATTTGAACACAGGGAAAGTGGTCCGTGGACAGGACGGCCGACTCTATATGCCGGGCGGATCAGAGATTCCACGACTTACGGGAGGCAGGTGCATGTTAGGTATCGGCCAGGGTGGGCAGCCATCGACCTCCGCCAGCACTTCTACCTCATTTGCTAGGGACCCGCCACCGCATGGCACAGCCGGCATCCTTTCCGCCTCATACTCAAAAACACCCATGGTACTGGACATTGACCCGTCCGCGTTCATTTTGACTAAGGAAGAAGAAAGTGATCCTGAGGATACTGACGATGAATTTAAGCCTTACTTCGCTCAGGCTTGGACCAGCTTTCAGGTGGATAGGGTGGCCAAGAACAAGGGTAAATGGGTCTGGTTCGACGGGGTGCACATGCCACCTCAGAAGTGACCAGATCCGAGAGCGGCCACCATGTCAGAGGAGCTTCTCTCCCCGGAACTACAGAAGACCACCCCATCATCTTCAGCTCGCCCAGAACCATCGACATCAGCTCCCCGCATCAAACAATGCAACGCAGCCACCACCCCATCATCATCGGCACAACCCGGATCTGCCATTACTCGATCGGGAGATCAGAGTAACACTCTCCCCCAGGTTCCAAATACTAACCAACTGTTTCCCTCCTCCACACAGTTCAAATACTCATTTCCACTTGAGGACAAGGCAGCGCCACGATGGGTATTGAATCGGGTACTGGACACTGCTGTTCCAATACCGGTGAAAGACCTGTTCGCCGTATTTCCCGAGTTCCGGAAGCAATTCCGGGATCTGACCACGGTTAAGAGAGTTACCAACCCGTCTACTAACGTTGTCCAGGTGAATGAGCTGTCCGGTCTGGATCTGGATGCAGTTGGCCATGACTTTGGTGACCGGGTTCTCCGGAATGACGAAGGGCTCATTGTTGCACATCACAGCCTACCTCTTCGAGTGGTAGATGCTAAGGTCGGGAGTTCAGGGCGAGTCATCAGAGGTGTTCTGGATTCAGGTTCGGAGATTATTGCGATGCCCAAGCGTATATGGGAGGATCTTGGGTTGCCGATCCGATCAGACCATACGATGAGGATGTTGTTAGCAAATACCAGCATCAACACCACCGTCGGTGTCCTGGAGAATCTCATCCTGGATCTCAGTGCAGGTGAAGTAATGGTGCAGGTGCAGATCTTAGCATGCGCCAACTTCGATTTGTTGCTCAGGAGACCATATCATTGTTTAATGAGTGCTACTACTGACAAATTCCCAGACAGGTCACAGACGATTACCCTCTGTGACCCGAACGCCAGGAAACAATTCACATTGTCGACCTGATTGTGAATGGAAGGTTGCCCGCATTGCCACGAGAATAAGCAATGCAATAACCACCAATCCATCGTGGAGATGGGTTTTTAGGCTTCGATGATCCGACTACCGTCAGGGGAGATTACAATTACCTTGCTGTTTCTTCTATTCCCGATCCGTTTCCATCCGTTTCCAATGAACATTTTGCACCATCGTCTTTTTCGCCCACTTCGTATATGCGCTTACCGCTGTTGTCTATTGGATCAATTCCACCTTTGTCAGACTACGCTTTTCTTGCCTCTACTTAAACTGTTTTGAATCCGGATGCTGCAGATGCTTTTTCTTCTGTTTATACCTACAATACCGTTTCCCATGCGCTGGCATACAAGCTGGTTGTGAAGAAGGTCCGATCAGTGCTCGCTCCCGTGGATGAGGAGTTCTGAGTCATGTGATCATTACCGGACGAGCCGCTCGCCGGAATGATACCATTACCTACCCATCCACCAGACTTTATTCCTGGACGTCGCTTTATACAGGAAAGAGCTGATGACCTCGATCTAGATCCCACTAACTGGCTTTGGCTGGAAAAACTTAAGCTCGTGCACTGCATTGTGCACAAGCAGGAGATGGCCTTTGCCTGGACGCCGCTTGAGCGGGGTCGTATGGACCCAAGGTACTTTCCACTTGTAAAGATTCCAACAGTGCCCCACACTCCCTGGGTACTACGCAACATTCCCATTCCCCCCGCTATGTGGACGGAGACAGTAAAGATCATCAAGGACCGGATCACATCCAGGATCTATAAACTGTCCACATCTGCCTACCGATCCCGGTGGTTCTGTGTCCTCAAGGGGGACGGTAAATCCCTTTGCCTCGTCCACGACCTACAGCCCCTCAATGCCATCACCATCCGTGACTCCTCCACCCCTCCATTCATCGAGCACTTCACAGAATCGTTTGCCGGATATGCGGTATACGGAATGATGGATCTTTTTGCCAGATATGACCAGCGACCCCTCCACCAAGACTCCCGGAACTTGATGACCTTCAGCAGCCCCATGGGTTCCCACCGTCTCACCACTGTTCCAATGGGATACACCAATGCCGTGCAGATTTATCAGGCCAACATCTTGTTCATCCTCCAAGACGAGATTCTGCAGTTCACCTACCCATTCATCGACGACCTCCTGGTCAAAGGGGTCGTGAGTCGATTCCAGGACCTGGATGGTACTTACGAGACCATCCCGGAAAATCCAGAAATCTGCCACTTCATATGGGAGCACCTACAAAACGTCCACCGGATACTTCAACGGCCGAAACTCATTAACATCACTGTATCCACTAGGGGGTTCGTCCTCGCTGCACCGAATGCTACGATCATCGGTCACAAGTGTACCTTCAACGGTCACATCCCTCACGACAAGAAGGTGGAGAAAATCTGCGACTGGCCGGATTGCCAGAACATCACTCAAGTTTGTGGATTTTTAGGTGTGTGTGGAGTTTTACGGATTTTCATCAAGGACTTTGCGTCCATTGCTCAGCCATTGGTTAATTTGACCTGGAAAGGGGTTCCGTTTGCTTGGGAGGAGCCACACAGAGTCACAATGCAGCGTCTGAAGGACACAATCTGCCTCTCCCCTGCACTGCGATGTTTGGACTATGAATTTGGACGGGAAGACATTCTGGCTGTCGATACCTCTCTGATCGCAGTCGGGTATATTTTGTCGCAGGAAGGAGACGATGGGAAACGATATCTGAATCGCTTCGGATCATTAACCCTGACTGAGGTTGAGAGCCAGTATTCCCAGGCCAAACTCAAGCTCTATGAATTATTCTGGGCTCTCCGGGCCGTCCGGATTTTTATCTTCGGGGTTGCTAATTTGACAGTGGAAATGGATGCCAAGTATGTGAAGGGGATGATCAATAATTCTGACCTCCAGCCAAACGCGACAACCAATCGCTGGATCACGGATATCCTATTATTCAATTTCCGTCTCGTTCACATTTCTGCTACCCGTCACACCAGAGCAGATGGACTCTCACGTCGACTGCCATCTGAGAATGACCTCCCCGAGACGGATGATTTTGAGGATTGGCTCGACCGTGCTTATTCCTTTTCAATTTCCCTACTCAATGACCGCCTTTCTCTACCTGGCGGATCCACTAACATCTCTAGGTACTCCAACCGCGCTCCACCACACCAATTTGTTTCCGTTTTTCTCTCTACACCCAAACCTGATGACAACGACCTGGAGCTACCACATTCGTCAAAGGCAATCACTAAAGATGCCCGGGTCGACCAGATTCGCACATTTCTCGATTCCCATGTTCGCCCTTCTAACCTCACAGATGCAGAGTTCACCTCCTTCGTCAATGCCGCCACCCGCTTCTTCCTGCTTAATGGGTCATTGTACCATCAGGAACCACATGGACGTCATCAGCTTGTCGTCCCGGTCGGGTGTCAATATGGACTCATCTGGGAGGCCCACGATGACCTCGGCCATAAGAGGGTGTTCTCCGTCCGCACTCGCCTGCTGCTACACTTTTGGTGGCCCATGTTGGTCAATGATGTCAAATGGTATACCAAGATGTGCCATGAGTGTCAGATCCGGCAGACAAAGAAGCTACACATTCCGCCTACTGTGCCAGTTGTAGGGGGTTTGTTCCACAAGGCACACATCGACACTATGGTAATGCCGCAATCCGGTGGTTACCACTTCATTGTTCAAGCCCGGTGCGCCCTTACGGCTTATCCGGAGTGGCAGATGTTGCGATCCGAGAACACATCCACGCTTGCATCTTTCATTTTCGAGGACATTCTCTGCCGATGGGGAGCTGTCACCGAGCTCATTACTGACAATGGCCCTGCATTTCTACAGGCTCTCGATATTCTTGCCAACCGGTACGGCATCCGGCACATCTGGATCTCTCCCTACGATTCCCAGGCGAACAGTGTGGTTGAGCGGTGTCACTTCGATGTCCAGGAGGCCATCGTCAAAAGTTTCCAGGGGGGAGAGGCTTGCTGGTCATCTGCAGCTCACTCTGTTTTCTGGGAAGAACGGGTAACAATCCTGAAGTCTACTGGACTTTTGCCTTACTTTATGGTGCATGGTGTCGAGCCTCTATTTCCATTTGATCTAGCAGAGGCAACCTTTCTTGTTCCCGCTCTGGACACTGACCGTACATCCAGATCCAATCTAATCTCTTGGCGTGCCCACCAACTTCAAAAACGGGTAGAAGATATAGATACTATCTGGGAAAGAGTACTCCTGTCATGGTTTGCATTCATCGAACACTTCGAGGCGCAGTGCAAGAACCAGATCCGAGACCATGACTTCCAGCTGGGGAGTCTCGTCTTGGTCCGGAATACTCGGGTCGAGAAGGAGTTGAACCGCAAGACGGAGCCAAGGTACCTGGGCCCGATGGTGGTTCTTCGAAGGACTACCGGGGGTTCGTACCTGCTGGCGGAGTTGGACGGGTCGATCTCAAGGCTCAGGTATGCAGCCTTTCGGTTGCTGCCTTACTTTTCAAGGGTAAAGATCGCCATCCTGGTCACAGAACTAACCGGATTGGATGACAAGGAGCTAGACGACCATGATGCTGAGAAAGATGTCGAGTACGAGAAAGATGCAGGTGATGCAGTCCAAGATGACTAGCACGACAAAAGCCTGGGCGATCCCATTTCACCTTATCTGTTCATATCCGTTCCATCCCGGGTTTCGGCCAGAGCCCTCTGTTTCACCCCAGTATTCATCCGGTGACACCTCACTCTCCAATTATTCCATGCATAGACGAATAGAAGTACTTCATCTCTATTTTTCTTATCGAACTAAAAAGAAAAACAGACAAAAGACAAAAACATATCTGTCTCCCTTTCTCCGTCAATGTCTCGACGAACTTACCACATAGACATTCGTATTCTAACACGCAACAAGACATGCACATATTGTTACCGACTTTTCTTCTAACATCCCGGTGTGATCTGGTATAGACTTTGGGTATCCATGCAAGAATAGATGCAATAGACAACTGAAGAAGACAAGCCGAGTATGATCTCACAACCCGGTGTCGTTTCCACCCTTATTTCTATTTCCTTTCCGTCGCTATCACCTTCTTATATTACCTTTTCACATTTATTTAGGGGTCACGCTCAGACACAGACATGGACTTGGACTTGGACATGGACATGGACGCGGATGCAATTGGGATTCAGATGAAATACAAGTATACTGCGGGTTACAATATGTACAGAAAGACGACCTGCTCAATTATAGCTCCTCCAAGAGCACCTCCATCTCCTCTATCTCCAGCTGCTGCGAGCTAATGTACGTCTCAGCGACCTTGGCATGGGCTTGCAGCTCGGTTAGGGAACTGAGCATGCCATGCATCTTCATCTGCATCGTGAGCAGTGCCAGCTTTATCGTCTCGATGGCTGCATCCTGAGCTGGATCCGCAAGCTTCGCCTTCTTGTGGGGTGTCGTGTCGTCGTCCTCGTGGTTGAAGTCGGGCTTGGGCGACAGAGAGAACCTAAAGAAATTGGGTATGTGTCATATACCGTGCCAGCTCCAAGCACACTCCGGCCCTCCAGGCACAACTCCGCTCCTCAGGAGCGATCTCCAGTCCGTTCTCTGTTAATATGTACCTCTGTTCCTCCAGACATCTGTATTCTGACTAATCCTTCCTGACACTCTGTACTTACGATATTCCTTTGTTCTGTACATAGTATAGTTCCGACTCTTAGACACCTCTGACCTGTGCTTGCACAGCTCCAGCATTAGTCTCGCCGGAGTGCAGCACCAGCTTTCTCATCTTCCATCCTCCATCTCAGTCATCCGTTTTACTAATACTGTACTTTCCCTCTGTATATAAACTCCTAGACACTCTGTGTACAGTAGCTAGATTATCAACTTGGACAGACTCCTGTTCATTCCGTCATCTCTGTTCCTTTCTGCTCTGAAATACAGGACAAGAACGACAGCAAGGGCGCAGCACATAAGCTGAAGCCGAAGTCCTATTCATCTGCACAACTCTGGAGTTCCAGAGTTCCACCAGGAGTTGATCAGTCTCTAACAGTATGTCGGCCTCTACTCGGGAGGAGGCTACCAGTGCCTTATGCACAGGAATCACCATGTGGACGTTATTGCGTACTAAAAAGAGGATTAGAGTGGACTTACGAGTTTAGAAGCCGAACTCTTACCCGGCCTTGGATGGATCTTTCCCTTTCCCTTTGCCTTAGGACCCACCATGAGTGTGGTGTCCTTCTTTGCCTTCCCTGACTTCCCCTTCGACTTGCTCCACTTCGTCTTGAGTCAGATACAGGACTCGCAGGTGCGACCCGGCAGTCCGGTACACACCTGGCGACCCCGTTGGCATGGCTCGCATGGAGGGTCGTGCGTCATCGCCTGTAAGTCCACTGGTGCCTTCGAAAACTTCGGAGGGACAACCTCAATGATCTCATCTTCCTCTTCTTCTTCTTTGTCATCTGCCATTCATCTGGAGACACGCTATGCGGAGTCAGCTCCTGGCTAACTATTGGAAGTGAATACTCACCTTACACTTCTGACCCGCATTCGATACAGACTCCTGCTCTTTGCTGGGCGGCTCGGTTGTAGGCGGCTCGTCAGCCGACTCTCGAGCTGGGTCAGGTACTGCAGACTCAACTGCCTGTCCTGCCACCAAAGCCTGCTCTTGATCACCTGAGCCTGCCCCCTTTGCTGCCCAAGTGAGTGCCACCTTTGCAGCTCGTGCCGCCGTTTCTGCTCGTTCTTGTTCTTGCCGCTTCCGGATCGCCGCTGCTCCCAGCCACCAATGTGAGAGGAGGTTCACCTCTTGCATGCGGATGAGGAGATCTGCCTTGAGGGCAGTGTCAATGCCATGTTCCTGGGCATGTTGGAAGGAGGTATGAACCTGACTCTGTATCCGTCATCAGTATCCAGACATCCCAACCGAACCATGGCTTACCAAGAGTTTTTGCCACCTGGCACACCACATTTTCTGGTCCTCCACCAAGTCGTCCTGATCGTTGGGGACTGACCGCAACATGCCGTCCAGCTGGATCTTCAGCTCCGCAACTTCTTTGATGGCGTCCGCCTTAGCCGGGTCAGCCGAGGGAGGCTTGCCAAGTGCGACGATATCTTCAAAGGGGGTGAAAGACATGGAAGTGGATGAAGGACGGAAGTGGGGAAGAATTATGAGGGGCGAACGGGTTGGTGAATGGCTGCGTTTTATGCGAACTCGCACTATTGTCCACAGTTTTCAAACTCAGCAGGCAACAAGGTCACGTGACTGACTGGGGACAGTCAGAATCAAAGTACCCCGGGGATGTAGGAGCTGGAGGCTCTCTACATCCGTATACAGAGTTTTCCCCCTTTTTCAGCACCCTCTAGGTTGTCCAATGTGTCCAGCAACGTTCCCATCCTACCCCATATCCATCTAAGTGGACCCGACTTTTATAAGTACGTTCCCGCTTTCCATTCCGCCCTTTCCGATCGTCCATCCCAACCCGGGCATGACTGGTCGATAACTAACCCGACGTATCTAGTTCCACTCGTTTTCGTACGCCATTCCTACTTTATTCCGTTTCCTTATTTGTACATACATCCGATCACCGGCGGCACTTACTTCTGTCTGGATCGTTCTAGACCATTTTTACTTCATTCCATTGAAAGGTCGTCGTACACAACTACAGGGCAATTCGTACCTTTGCACATGGTTTCTTGTTTCTTTCTACACAACATTGTTACCCATAACAGCAAAGATTATTTTCTTCACAGTCTTTGATCACGCCTCTTGTAGTTACCTTATATGTACTAAGTCTTGGGTGTTGCCCGGACTATAAAATCTGTACCCTTTGTGGGAATGCAGCACCTTCTTTCCGGCTCGATTTTACGCTTCTAAGTTCTTTCACCAACCTCGTCCAAAAACCTCGTCACCTTTTCCGCTCATATCTGGTCCTCGTCCTTGACCGTAAATCAACTTCGTTTATCCGGATCTTTGTATTTCGACTGGGTTTGACCGGATCAACTGTTTCACCCGTGGGAAAGTCTTTGCACACCCTTCTCACTACTAACCTACCTTAGGCCCCTTGGAACGAGTATCAGCTTGCACCCACCCTGTGTCTTTGCTAGTTTTCCCCTAGCCTCCTTTAGGGTTTGACACCCCCTAGACTGACTGACTGTTTTACAATGCAGTGCCATGAGTGGCTGTGCGGGTACCTACAACGTACCATGGGACCTGTCAGAAGTGTGGCAAGTGCAGCCACAAGGCACACAAGTGTGAAGGAGTCGAAACTCAGTCGGAGGTGTCGGGATCGAAGGTTGACATGACAAGAAGCATCATGAGCCAAAACACCATGTGAGAAGTCCGAAGGGAGTCGAGGAAGTGAGTGAAGAGGGCAAGAAGCCGCATGGGAGAGTCGACAAAAGTGCAGCCACAGCAAGTGGACTGGGCATGGAGACCACGGACCAAAGCGCTGACAGCATAGGCCTTGCGACCCCGGCAAGCAGCCCAACAGCAGGTCAGCAGGTCAATGACACAACTGTCGACATGATGAACCCAAACGCGACATGTGCCGAGCCATCAGAGCCAATGGACACATCACGCAACCCACAGGACCAGCTACTCAGGGTAGCGGGTGGCGTAAAGGATGCTGGGGAAGGGATTAGTAACAAGGAATAGAGTCGAGCGCACGAGCACATTGACAGTCCAGCAAACGGTCAGGTGGAGACGTCCGAAGACAAGACCACCATGACACTACCACATGCACCCCAGAGCAATGATGCCGCTTGAGGGGGAGCACGCAGGTCAGATGAGTGGCAGTAGGGAGCTGACCGCAGATGAAATGGACTGGCTGATGAAGACCAGTGCAAGCGCACGAAGCACGTCATGCATCCACCCAGACGGAGATGCCAAGTTGACGAACGGACCCAGATGGAGATGCCAAGTCGACGAACGGACCCAGACTGTCAGAAGACACTGGGAATGTGATGGGCGATGACAAGTGTTGTCCAGATGCATCCACAGAGCCACCTGACCAGCCAGCAGGCACAAGAGGTCGAGGAAGTGAGGTGTGGGTCGAGACGAGAATGTCGGGAACGTCGAGATGAGGATGTCAAAGACGTCAAGACGAGGATGTCAGGGACATCAAGACAAGGATGTCGGGAATATCAAGGAAGCGAGGTGTGGGTCGAGACGAGGATGTCGGGAACGTCGAGATGAGGATGTCGAAGGCGTCAAGACGAGGATGTCGAAGACGTCAAGACGAGGATGTCAGGGACATCAAGACAAGGATGTTGGGAACATCGAGACGAGGATGTCGGGGATGTCGAGATGAGGATGTTGGGGACGTCGAGAGGTGCTGAGGAGGGTGCAGGCAGCAATGACGACAATGAGCGCTGAGCTGGGAAGCCCAATGAACCACCTACCAGGGACCGTCCAAGCATCCAGGTCAAGCCAAGGAGCAAGACTGGCGAAGTCGATCCAAGTGAATGTGTTACGCATCGAAGCGTGGACACAGTGGACGACGAGGAGGTGGCAGAGGAAGTGCCACAGGTTGAGGCCCCAGGGGAGAGTGCGACGATGTATCAAAACACATCGATCACAGGGGAGAAAGAGAACATGACAGCGCACATACAAACGGCGTCGGAAGATGAAGAACAGCGTCAGCACATCTCAGCAAATGAAGAGGACGTACCCAGGACTCCTCCAGACCCACCCCCAGAGCCTCCTCCACCACCTTCCAGCCCAGCCAACCCATCCGTACGAGAGAACGGACCCCCAAGTGTCAAGCTTAAGGGGGAGTGGTGAGTATTGACAAGCGCTGACATCGAGAGTACTGCAGCCGAGACGGACGCGTCGGGAGCGTCAGGAAGTGTTGAGAACACTAGGAAGCGGCCAAGGAAGCTGCAGAACACGTTAGAACAAGTCTGCACCCAGCCAGAACAAAGTGAGGAAGAGTACTCATCAGGTAGACCTTTAGACGAGCCGAGCACGCCAGATGGCAAAATGATCGTACCAGACAACCTCCAGGGCACCCAGGGACATGCCATAGATGATGGGAACACCCGCAGCAGCGAGACGATCCCACCAAGTCGAGATACCAGGCCGGAAGGCCATTTGGGTGAGTTGGGAGATCCAGGAGATGTTGAGGTCGATTTGGGCGGCCAAGAGGTTATCAACCATGCTGAATACGATGGAGTACACACAATAGATGATGGGAATGAGCGCACCGCTGAAATGGACCCGCTATGTCCAGGAAATAGGGTGGAAGACCATATAAGTGGGAAGATCAAGTCCAGAGGCACCAAGCACGATTGGAAGCGCCGAAATGTGTGCAATTGAGTCGGATATGATGGGAATTGATGCCGGATAGATGGCACAATGAGCGGCACACGTCATGAGTCAGAACAACTCAAAACGAAATGGCTAGCTAGAGAAAAGGAGGTCAGTGCGAATGGTACAAACGCAGAACGACGAACATACCTGGGCCATCCATACCATCTTCCAGCCATCCCAGGTCACCCACCAACTACTTCCACCAGCTGAGCATGCCAGATCATTGAGAAACACAATCTAGAAAGATCAGTACCAGAAAATGGATCTATGAAATTAACCAGACATGTTGAGGCCAAATTGGACCGATCAGATGTGCTGGATACATCCCATGTGCAGCCCCCAGGCACAATATGTGGAGATGGAGCTGCTAGAGCTGATCTAGGACAAGTGCATGCACAGTGATACAGCAAGAACACAACCGCACTATTAGTCAAGCCGCGACTTGCCATATATGGACACTGCTCAAGCACACTGCGACCACCACCTACAGACATCAATACGGACTACACTACAAGTCATTTATTGAACATTTTGATATATTTCTTTTGATCTTACCTTCTATTCTGTTTGGACAAACACATACAGCTAATAGTTAGCCCCTTGTGTTTGAGGGGGAGTGTTGGATTTAGGATTCCATATTTGGTATTACCTGCTTACTTGAGCAGTACTTACATCAGACCATTTACCTTTAGTCTTACTTAGTAACTTACTGAATATTCTACAAGCAGCACCAACCTTCTTACAAAATGCCAACCATACATGTTTAGTTGAAAGCGAAAATTCAAAGGCCCAATCTGGCAGGGGCTCGTTGGACTTGGCGATCAACATGTTGTAAAAATTCGTACAAGTGGTTGCAGAAGTCCTTTGGCACATCAATCATAGCAAATGAAGGCAGATGGAAAAAACTTCACATACCAATGGTCCATCAATGCCAAGCACATCTTGATCACTTGATGCTCCACAAACTGATGCTCATTAATCTGGATGATATCAGGAATGCTACTGTAGTAAGTATGCTTGCCATTGAGGACCTTGAAGTTGTGATGGTAATTTATCTCACATGCTATTGAATTATTAATCCTTGTATATGTACATGCAATGATTTGCATGTACCTTCACACAATAGGTGGATTGAGTAGACAGGTAGTGGACCATTAGCAAGTGTATACAATATACATTGCCATTGCTGTGTACACATCATGCGCATGCCTTTGAGGGTATGAGGCAGGATGATACTGAACAGTACTGGCTGGACAGATAGAGGGTTTGTGCAGCTGTGAAAAAGATATTAGTATTAACCCTAGGCATGAGAAAAAAATACATAAGATATCATGTTGATAAAATGAGGAGAGAAGTACATTGAGGAGAGACATGGTTGATTCATCATGTCATGCTAAGTGCCTGAACGTTGACCAAGAGTCAATGATAATATCGAGGGAAAGATCACAGGCATGTGAGAGAAAGAGCTGAATGAAATATGGAAGAACCTCAGGTGTTGCTGAAGGTGATAAATTAGACAGTTGAATGAGAAGGATATCATTCCTGATGACAGTGATGATTGCAAGAAACAATAGAAAATGATGAAGAGAAATTGATTGTATTGAAGGATTGGCTTTGACCATGGTCAAAAACATTTCTAAGTCCATGGTTTGCCCTAGGCTGATATGAGAAGATCGGGTGAATTGGTATGGAAAACATCAGAGGCAGGATGTGGCAGGCAGCAGCTTTGTGATGATCATCACCTCGGGCAAAATTCCTTCACTGTGCAAATTGATTGTCTACCATATATCTGCACATGGTGTATATGGTGGTGTGTTTGGACTGGTTGGAAACTTGGAGGTTTGGAAAGGCCAATTCTGAGACTTTTTGACTATTACAAGGCAGCAATATCATGCATAGGATTTTTTTACTTTTGAACTCAAGGGTAGGATTTTAGCCAAACCATACAATATTTGCCATTGATTGTCAGTACAAACAAATATATACATATATAGTATGTCTGGATTTTAAAAGATTCACATATCCTATAATATCATGATCTAATCTCTGTTTCTCCTTCAACAAAGCACTACTTCCTCTATGTTTAATATTGATCAATTTGATCACATCATTGTCAAGAGAACTTGTCTGAGTGCTTCTGCTATATCAAAGCTCCACTTCAAATAGTTTCTACTTTCTTCAATGTTATTGAAAAGCATCTTTTCATGCTTTTTTCTGCTAACATTCCTTTTACTGAATATTTTATCATCTTTAAAACAACTGAAAGTGTTGTTCAAGTGACCAAAACTTCTACAAATATTGTCAATTAGCTCCTCTACCAATCACACCAGTTTGTACTTGAAAAATGTTGATATAAAAGATGTGGTGCACCTGACCTTGAATTCAAAAGTAAAAAAAACACTCTTTGCATGGTATTGCTGTCTTGTAATGGTCATATCTCCACACCCTGTAAACCAAGTCATATGACATATGGGGTGATCTTGTAGCCAAGCATATATACTATTTATAACTCCATCAAAGCTAAGCACAATTCCCATGTTGTTTGGTGATGTGCAAAGTGCACCACCATTAGAATTAGTATGAAAAAGGTTTTTGGAGTCACTATAGCATTACTATACTTGACTCTCACTAATGATTCACAAATAGCTCTTAGTTACACGGAATAGCTTTTTTTAAACTAATTCTATTATGCACTAAGGAGTTGGCAATCAGCTTGCTCTGCTCGACTCTTTCCCAAGGTGCTATCAAACTATTAGATCTTTTTACTAGCTGGGGATCTATTCTCTTTAGTTGCCCACTCTGAAGCTTTTGTTCTACAACTGTTCTAACTATCCCTATCTTAAGGATTCAGTACACACCTTACTATGGATCTAAGTGGCTCTATTCATAGCATAGGAACTTTTCTACATAGCCTTACTGTTTGTTTTTAGAGGGATGTACTTGTGAGCACTCATTGATTGGGCTTGCTTAAGTAGAAACCTTTTTATTTTAAAAAATGGAACCTTTCAAATGGGGCTGAAATGTGCACCTTATATAGTAATTTACATGTGGCTATGCTACCTTCAGTTTCAAGGTGACTATGCCAAGATATGACTTATATATATTGACTCACTTTGACTCATTTCATCAGAAAATGACTTGCAATGAGCTAAAAATAGTCTTTGGCTTGGCAATCACTCATGCTGTGCAAGATTACATGATCATTCTGCTATTCTAGGGGCAGTGCTTTGGTTAGTCCTTATTTGACTCAC
>JBBPRB010000435.1:0-16279 GCA_038092815.1 Hortiboletus rubellus | reverse complement strand
CGTACACGACGCACTTGACAGGATCGTAGTACGCGCAGCCGACGCGACCACTGACACGAACATGAGAAGCTACACGATAGAACACATCCGACTCACTGCTGACAGAATATGCTCAAACAAACCTACAACGCAGACAAATAAATAGGAATGGTGAATAGAAGGAATCACGTCGCTACCTTCGCAGGCCCAAGGGATTCATTTGAGGTTGAGGAATCTTGTTCGTCCTGCAAATCCGAGGGGCTGTCCCATCTGACGCGTTTTGCATTCATACCAAACTCGCGACCGTGGTCTGCCTGACTTCTCTCGCTCTGAGGTCCATGATCCGAAGTCGATTCATCAAGTCTAGGCCTTGGACGTTTCGACGTGGGTGGCATCTTGATTACGCGAAGAAGACAAGATGCAATTCAAAGCGCACACGATAATAAAGAATCAGGGAAAAGAACACGTGATCGCGAGCCGATATCGCAGATGTAGAGAGGGAGCCAAAAGGAAGCCAGTCCCTCCTTGCGCAGGCTAGGGATGCCAAATGATGCATTTATTATAATGTCAAGGACACGATCTATGGGGAAACAAGAAATTCACTTCTTTACTCGCAAAAGTTCCTTCGTGTCCTCCCCGGTGACTATCAAACGTTCAGTCGGAAATATATGGGTGATTCCCAGATCAGAAACGTACCATTTAACAGCAAACTTTGAGCATCGAGCATGACACGATTTCCAGATGTAGCCAGGACATTCGCAATATCACGAGCGGCCTCCAGACGCCGCAGCTCAAGGAAACCTTTGTTTGCCCGCATCGCCTCGCCGATCAGTTCTGCACTACGTGCTTCACCCTGCGCACGGACAATGATAGACTATTGGGAGTCGGTTAGCACAGAGTTAAGGTCGAGGCTGTTGCAACTCGCTTGTTTTTCTTGTATGGCTTGGTCGACCAAGAACGCGGCCCTAAGGGCCGTTTGTTGTGCAACCTTGGTAAAACAAACCGTGATCAGACATAGCCCCGGCAAATTAAATTTATCAGAGGACACTGACTTGTTTTGCTTCGACGGCATGTGTAAATTCAGGGGAGAATGCGACATGAGTGATGGACACGTCGTCCAGCACAACGTCGAATCGCAGAGCTCGATTTGTGAGATTCTCGCGGATCAATCGCGAGACCTAACACGGCATGGTTAACAAATACCTCTGCAAAAGCTGCTACGCATCATTAACCATTTCACGCTGAGTGATGAGCTGGCTAGCATTGAATTGAGCGACCACACTTTTCAGGACCTCGTTGACGATGGAAGGTAGTACGCGTTCGTCATAGTCCTTCCCAAGTTCACGGAAAATTTTGGGTAATGCGGAGGTGGACGGTCTTGACAACACTCTGCAAGTGATATTCACCATTTGCAGATCTGATGTACTTCAGGGAAATGGTCACCAATGATGCGAGAAACGGACCTTTCGTCCCAGTCAAACTTGCCACACTGCGGGGTTTGGCACGGATGTCAAAAACGATTGGTGTCTCGAACCAAGGTACCTGGAACGACTAAATGACCACGGAGTACAATAGGGTGTAGCACACACACCATGAGATGTGTCCCTTCATTGTAAATTTCGTCTTTGACACCATATAAACTGAACAAGGCAGATGAGGGGAGCTCTCAAATTGGCTTGTTGCCCTTACCGCGTATACTTGATGGCACGGTGACCACCGTCGACTTTAAACGATACGAGCATGATTCACTGAGGGATTGAGACGAGCGAAATGACGCACCGTTGAACAGACTGGCATTGAGTAGTAATCCACCACCGATGAGCGCAGCAAGCAAACCTCCTCCAGCAAAAAGTCGACCAGGCCCACCAGAAAACCCCCCACCCCCTTGACCCCCTGCTCGCTGGACCTGCTGTGCGAACCTTCGGAATGCCTCTTGGCTATTCATGGGGGTGAATGAACTTTGGGCTTGTCGTAGCAATAGTTGTGACCCACCTCGCCACGTGATCACCTCCCGCTTAGCGATCTCTTTTAGGCTGGAGCCAATCAATCTCTTATCAATCTCTCCATCCCTCAATAAAGATGTTCGAGCTCCCTCAGAGCGATGTAGCAAGCAATGTGGTCTGTCTTCCTATGTAGCAGGTTCAAACTCTGTCTCATAGTACTCCCATAGCTTGGCTGGATCTCGATTGCGTGCTGGTGAGTTTTTCCGGTTAGACCCGGCCATGGCCGTTGAACGGTTAATAATGGCGGCCAACCGCAGGATCATCGTATACTCTCCTCAGGTTATAGAAAATTATCAGCTGCAAAGTGGAGAGGGCTTATCTCTTTTCTTTGTCTACATATGGTTGCTGGGTGATGTATGCAACCTGTGGGGCGCCGCTCTGGCACACCTGCTCCCCACCATGATCATTTTGGGTGTTTATGCAAGTGCTCATGAATATTCGTTTTGTGCAGTCTATCTGACAGATCTCTTGACAGTATACACTTTGTGACGCCACGTTGCTTTTCCAGGTATATTACTATCGGTGGAAGCAGCGTTCTCGGGGAATTCTCCTGCGAGCGGAGGATAGTCCGACGGAGCAGTCCTGCCTGCTCGGAGATAATGCGCTGGTGCATGGGTCAGAGACTCGCCCAACCTCCGTGATAGGGGTGTTTACGCAGTACGCAGCGGCTGTAGCATTTGTTATGGCCACAGGAGTTGTTGCGTATCTGATCAGTGAACGAATACAGCATGAGGATTCCCCTCCTCTTCCGCCGGACACACCACTCCAATGGAGAGTCCAGGCGCTCGGATGGATGAGTGCATTGTCATACCGTGAGTTGGGGGCTGAAACGACTGCGAACGGACGCTGAACATGTTCAAGTCGGAGCTCGGGTGCCACAGATATGTGAGCGGGCCATTCAGGAGGGGGGCAGCTGTTGACGGTCCACAGTCAGAAACCTGAAGACCAGATGCGAAGGGCTTGCGCCGGGCCTGTTCTTGTTTGCGATCCTTGGGAATGCAACATATGCATTGTCGATTATTGCTGTATCGATTGAACGCAACTACCTGACAAGGAACGGAAGCTGGCTTGCTGGTATGGTCCTAGTGTATGTGTAGGATGAAACGCACTGTGCTGACGGTCGTTGTAGGAAGCACGCTGACCATCTTTCTTGACCTGATTGTACGTGCGGTGATTCGCGTGTTTCCGGGGGTGCTGATCTGTGTCAGGTACTTTGTCAATTCTTCTATTACGGGTTTGTGTCTCGCCAGCGGGGCTGGATTGATAGCGAGGGGGGGTGAGCCGTGGCCGCGGTAGTTACGGATGAATTCGATAGCTGTGTCCTGTGTGGGAATGAAACGGACGACTTTGCTGCCTCGTTGTCGCCCCTCGTGTTCGAGATGCAGTCTTGCCGCTCCACGTTGCTGCCCAAATCGCCTCCTGGGGTAACACATCGCGACATGCGCTGGGCCTCGTGCTGCCTGTTGGGCACCACAGCACGTCCATTCTTATCCCTGCCATGCCATTCATATACACCCGATTCTCTGGGCACTCCTCCCCATCGGCTCAGCAGGTTGGTCTTGTCCCTTTCCCTTGTCAACCTCTTTTCATGCTTTATGGACAGACTCCGTCTAATTCATCCCCATCGCCGGCGTGACAGCCGCCCTCCACGCCCTACCGCAGCACGGTTATTTAAACGACCCGTGTGCTCCTCCGTTCTCCTCACCCCATCGATCACCCTTCCTCCGTGTCACCATGCAGTGCCTTTCTGTGTCTCGCCCCCTTCGTGACGATCCTGCCCACCGTCATGGTTCAAAACTTGTCAACGTCCCTACATCCGTATCTCGCTCGTCCAGTGCTGCCTCGTCTGCCTCCTGCTCCCCCTCCTCCCCTCCGCCACCCTACGAGGATGTCCACTTCGTATCCAAACCCATCAGCGGCCTTGCAATGTCTTGTAACTCCCCAGCGTCGATTCCACACCTCAGAGAAGCACTCAACTCATTGGACACCCAGATGGCTTCCTTGCTCAGCCAGCGTCAAGAACTCGAGTCCAATCTCGAGCAAGCAGTCCGTTCGCAGTCTCCCATCTACCGTCTTCCCGAGGAACTTCTCTCTTCGATATTCGTCACAGGAGTGTGCCAGTCCGGCGATCAAGACTCGTTGCTGGTATCCAGTCTAATGCTTGTATGTCGCTATTGGAGAGACGTGGTTATCGACTCTCCAGAGCTATGGGCTACCATCTGCATCAGCCCTCACGACTCTCTTCAAAAAGCTCGTCGGAGGTTGGCTCGGTCCAAATCTGTCCCTCTTGATATCACTGTCAACTTCACCCCTCGCGCAGACAATACGTCGGGTGTAATGGAGAACATCATTCGCGCCATGGATATGCTTCGTCCGGCTCTTTGGCGTACGAGATCTTTTCGTCTCAGCGTACCCAATAGACCCCAGGCGCATGCTGCACTCTTGCGCTGTAAAGAAGACGCACCCCTTCTGGAAACGTTATCGATATGTATCTTCCATTCCATGCAAGAGGACCACTACTCTTCCCCCTGTATTCCACTGTTCAATGGCTACACCCCGCGTCTCCGCTCGTGTTCATTTACCTCGTTCAATTTTGGTTGGGATAGAAGGATTGTGTCTGGATTGCGGGTCTTACAATTGGGCGGATATTGGAATGGCTTCTCTCCTTCTGTCGACAAACTTCTCGAGATGCTCCGCGGTTGTCCACAGCTCGAAGAACTTGCTCTTCGCAACATGTCGGACGCCGATCCGGAGGCTTCCGCGCATTCGGAGCCGGAGCCCATATCCAACAAGGTTGTAAAGTTACCTCGACTCGTCAAGGCTTCTTTCTATTATACAGGAAATATGCGCGTCCGCATGCTTCTCGGTCAGATATCGTTCCCAGCACTGGAATCACTCGAGTTCTGTTATCTCGATAATCTGACGCCCATCCTCGAATACCTCAGACAGCAGTCCCTCACATCACTTCCTCTTCGGCACTTGCGCATCGAGTCCAGCTTTTTCAACGAACCCAAATTCGTGACCCTGCTGAAGCGACTGATGTCACTCACGACGCTGGAGTTGATTGATATCGAAGATGTGTCAAGTTTCCTCCTAAAGGTAAGCCCTTGTTATCTTGATTTTCAGTCGACTAAGCGAGTGGCGCAGAACCTGTCCTCACCACCCGCTTCGCTCCCTTGGATCTGCCCTAAATTGGAGCGCTTGAGCCTTGATGGATGCACAAGCTTGGAATGGGACTCTCTACGCCTCTTGGTGGAGTCTCGCCTCTCTGGCAGGTCCTTGCAGCTATCTTATACCTCCACAACTGCAACGCGTGCTATATCAAGCGCGTCAGCTTCTGCGCACATTCACGCCCTTACTGCGGGACGTTGTAGTCCACTCCCTACTCCCCGTCGGTTGACATCGATCGACGTGACACACTGTCACCAAATCAACACAGAAATGATACAGTGGCTCAGGATGTATGTTCCTGACGTTTGCTGTGACCCAGCCAAGGGCATTTGGGGAGAGTCTGTGCTTCCATGATTCTTGTCGAATGATTGGACCATTGGTCATTTTCTTTTGCGTACTGGTAGCAGTTAATAACTACATGATGGAAGTTCCGTTTTCCTATCTCAACAATGTATTTTATTCCCTCCGATACCATAACTCACAACCGCGTCTCTTACGATCTTGTATATTCGCACCTACGCATACCGTCCTGACTGTATCGAGTATATTGTTCATTATCAATATTGTCGAAGCTGAATGGAACTTGCCTCTGGAGTGTTCCTCACTCATTAAGGTATGCCAACATTGCTTTCCGCCTGTTCTCCTCTCTTTTGTAAATCTTGGCAAACCCCCGCCTCCCCTTCCCGACTGCTGCCTTGTCCCTCCGCATTTCCTCCGCAGTCCTGATGTGAGCAGCCAGGGCAGCAGCGTTATGAGTAACACGTTTTCTGGACTGTTTGTAGGGGCCATCTGTCTTTGCTTTCAGACCGATACCCAAACGATCTGCTTTCAAGATGGTCGGCAAAGGGGTCAGCAACGACCTCTGCATATGGGATGCAGATCCTTCCCCAGTGTCATGATACGCCTGGGTTCCCACCGATCCCAGGAGGACGTCATAATCGTCGAACGCATTTTCAGATGCCTCTGAATCCGACAGAGTGAGGTCAATGACCTCTCGCGTATCCTGCATGTCAGCCACGTCTTCCCCCGTCTTGACGGACGACGATGCGCATCCACCGACATCCATCGCCCGCGTCCGTACGACATGCGCACCCAATCCCTCACCTTCGTTCCACCCGCTCCGCTGCAACATGCCGAACCCCCTATTCGATGGACCGATATGCAACCACACAGGGGGCATATAGCGCCCCTCCAAAGGCAGCGGCGGCGGATCACGCGCGAGCAAGTCCGCCAGCGACGGCGCTGGAGAGCTCGGCTTGGTAGACGGCTCCGAGCGCAACGCTTTGCGGATGAACCAGTCGTTTTTTGTCGCGCTCTCTCTGCGGGGTTTCGGGGGTGGTCTCGAGTTCGAGCTGGGTGCGCTGGAGGGCCTCTGTGGGGGAGCCCCGCGCGAGGACGCCGTGGTCAGAGACCTGTACCATTCCGCAGTCGATGTGGAGGGCTGATCTGGCTCTTCAGGGGCGGCTGCGGGCGCAGACGTGTGTGACGGGACTCCCCACTCGTCATAAGAGATGGTTGCGGGAACAAAGGTAGGTGCTGCGCGAATGCGACGCCGTGCAGAGAACGAGGATTCGGTTTGCCATGGGTCAGATTGGTCGTTGGTTCGTTGGCCAGTCTCGCGTTCGAGCCTTTCACGGTCTGCGGGGTCGTAGTGGGATCGGATGATATGTGTGACCGTGGCCATCGTTTGACCGCGGCGTAAGTATGTCGGGGGGCTTTGGGTCGATGATTAGTCATCGAATCGTCTTGTGGTTTTCAACTTGGTCGTCCAGTCCAAGCTACTGGCAAGATGGCCGAGCGGTCCAAGGCGTGTGACTCAAGCTCTCGAAGCTTGCCTGCAGAAAGCGGGTTTCTCATCTCCGTATGGAGGCGGGAGTTCGAATCTCCCTCTTGTCAATACTTTTTTGGCCTTGCCCTCAGATGATCATGCTCAGTTAACATTGACCACGAATCACTGGCAGGTAGGGAAGCCAACCCTTCTCTCTATTGACAGGTCCAAGGTATAACGAGTAAGAACAACTGCTAAAGCAATTTCCTTTATCTACATTTAATGATATTGAGAGAGAAGACTTGACTACATGCTGATTGTCAAAACGCGAGGGTGTTGGCCAGGGCAAGGTGTGCGTGGTCTTACAGGTTCCTGTCGAGCCGCCGTCGAATGCGATCCATCCTTCGGGCGTGCGGGGTGTGGCGTACGTCCGATTGCCGGGGAAGCTGGAATCGCCTGCAACTTGCACCTCTGCGCACACTACGATCGGAATACACCTGGACATTGGAGGTACCATCAAGTACAACAAGCACCCAGAAACTGCGGCTCATCTTGAGTGCGCCGATGAATGACGGAGAGCGGGATCATCTGGTTACAAAGGGCGCGGGTATCTTTGAAGTAGGGTTTTTTTGGTATAGAACTTTTGCAATTGCTCACGGGCAGTAAGCTCCGTCAAGCGCATACAGCCTAGTACACGGTACGAGAACCTACGCTCGCAGTAGGACTCCACGTGGGTGTACCCGCCACAAACTCTTGCGCATTCGACGTCATCAACAATCCAACTGTCCACGTGCCGAGCCTCGTCAGTACGTTGTAAAGTAACGGCGCGAGCTCCACTCACCAATCAAACCAAACAAGCCCAACACGCTTCCAAACACCTCCACAACGAGGATCTTGACGAACAGCGAGGGGTCGGCGGCGTCTGCGAGCGCTGCTGTGCTACCTGCGATGCCGACACAAAGGCCACAAATGAGGTTACACACGCCGACCGTCAGGCCACCAAAGAAGAGCGAAAAGCCTGCAAGGAAATGGAATATTAATGTGAAGACCGTGACAAATGGGAGAAATGAACAGGGCTTACCGGTGTAATAGTTCTGGCGCGTGTAGAGAAGTGCATCGGGCACGGCTTGTAGTTTGGCGGAATAGACGATACCGAGAATCTATTCGAGGTCGTTAGTACTACAGGATCACGAAGAAGCACGTTGGCTGACTTACCACCCCATAGATGGCTACGACTTCGCAGAAAATGATGCTAGACGGGTAGGGTGCGAGGTACAGGATGAGAATGACGGAAGCAGCACCCGTGGCATAGTATTGACGGACCTGATCAAGTTTTTGGTGCTAATTCGTGGCGTTCGGACACCTCCACCGAGGATCGAAGATCCAGTCAAGAAAATGCCCCTGCAGAAAACGGTGCACGTCGGCACGGAATAGACGTCTCTGTCTACAAGCAACGCACCACCCAGCCCCGAGGACGCTTAGGCCGATACAGAGGCCAATTCCGAGCGAGCCCCAGACGAAGGGACTCGTCTCTTCGAGAAAGCGACCGACATTGAATGCCTCGCCTGAGCCTGCGGCGTCGATCGGGTCAGAGATAGCATTGTAGTTCGAGAAAGATAGGAACAGACCTGTAAATAAGAGGTAGAGAGCAACGAGTACGACGAGGAATGAAGGGCCTCCAACGGAGTAGTAGATGGTGTAGTACCCCATTGCGTTGATGTGGTCGAGAACTGAGCTGGTAGTGTACTCAACACGTGGCTGTGGAAAAGTCCCGCCTATCGAGTCCTTCAATTGCCATCATGATGGAACATCGCAACGAAAGGCATGTACTAGTCTACGACAGTGACCAGGAATAGGGGAGAATCATACTCACGCTGACTATTCTACCCCGAAGGCCCGCAAGAGCGACCAGACGACTGCTGTTCGCGCTTGGCACAAACCTACCCGCAGTCCGAGCACGGACACAACCCACTGTCGAACCAATGCCCGGTTTGCCTCCCGATCTCGTCGCTGCACGGAATAACATTCTTTCTATGCTTCCGGGACGTGTACTATCTCTGGACTCATTAAGCTCAAAGGAAGCGCGAGCGAGGATCATGAACTGGACATTTGAACAATCCGTACATGGCACAAGATACGAGCCACCGAGACCCTTTCGCTAAAGCGGGCGCCGCTCCACAAGCACAACATAGGTTGTTTGGCGTTGCGCTGTCGTCGCAGGTTCCGTGTTTACCCATAATAACCGACGCCTGGACCTTGATCACATATCCTCTGTCGGTGTCAGCTGACTTGTACTCGAGGTCTATCTCTTTACACAATACGCGCCACGGTCTCAGTCCTCTCTTCGCCTCGAATTCTCAATGTCCCACTCCTCCTTGCGAACGAACGAGATACTCCCAGGCCATCAGGAAAATGGTCAAGTGATGATATATGATGATAACACATCAAAATGGTGTAGTAGACTTCAGGGCAGCTATCTGAAAGCAATCAACTGTTGACTATTATACCGATACCATCTTTGGTGGTAGCATTAAATGCTGTCTTATGAATATCAAGGAGTATCATCACTTCACCATTTCCTGATGCATGAGCATGTCCGCCGTAGTCCACGACTGAAATTAGATGAGACCACGAAGTTTGGGACCACTGTCGAAGGGATAGCGCACGGAGGCGGTACGCAGAGGGAGAAGGCGAGGAAGAAAAAGGCAGATTGTGAGCTTGGGGCCCTTGCTGGGCTGTTGGAGAGATGGTGGCAATGTCCGCGACCTAGCAGGTGCCCAACCTTTTCCATCGTACGATGCTCGTTCACCGACCCGTGCAGCGGTCGATACCAAGTCCGATGACAAGGTGCTCCTGGTGCGCGATTCAAATTGTCATGTCGGCTGAACTTCTTACCCCACCCAGGAGCAAGAGTGTGACGTCTACATTTGTATACCGCGACAAATGTGCCATCATTGACCCTCGTTGTCAAGAATCTGTTAAGAAGCAAAACCCCGAATCGATGCAGATGCCGCGCCATGATCCTCGTTATTATCCGTACAATATGCACGAAGCAGAATCTACGCCTTGTCGGTCCCCTCCACCGTCGTCGTCGATACACTGGTCATTTTCTCCCAAGCGTGGTGGGTTCCACTCACCATCGCATTCCATGGCCACGAAACAGACTGCCAACCAACATTTTCCTTTATCTACATTCAATGATATCGAGAGACAAGACTTTACTATATGGCGAGGGTATGATGTTATTATCCAAGATGGTATGGGTGTATACTTATGCATTGCTAATTGGAACATTGCCAGAGCCATCGTACGAGAATCCTATACAACACGTTGGACTCAATTGAAATGGGGTAGATCTGACAGGAACGTACCAGCAAACTGCGCTTGAACTGTTGACGACAGCTGAGAGCCGTCAACATAACTGTCTATCGGCGCTTCTGTGGTGAATACAGTGTCAAAGTTCGACACGTCCTGTCAAACAAATTTCAACAACGCATCATTCCGTGACATGAGTAAAGGGCTCACCACTGGACTCGAAACACTGGGTTTGAAAGGGGGTTGGATCTTCTTCTGCAAGAGCTTTTTGAAGTCAAGGTGCTTCTCGAAGAAGGGGTGCTTCTTAATTTCCTCGGCACCGTTGACGCCGAGACGCCGAGTTGGGTCACGATCAAGAAGGCTCGTTAGGATGCTCCTGGCTCCTGAACCGAATTCAGATCCAAAGACCAAGGGATCCGTGAGGATCTTTTGATACATCTTGTCGGTTACCTCTACATGAGACGATACGAGCGATTCAGTTCCCCGCCGGAGCCAGTAGGACCAATTTCGCACCATCATAGAAAGGAGGGAGCCCTGAAAGCATCTCGTAAAGGAGAACGCCAAGAGTCCACCAATCGATCACCTTATCTATGGAAGTGGGTATCACGATGAGGGACAATGAGGACAAGCATTGGAGAATCTCAACTATATCCTTGACCATTAAGAATTTCAGGTGCAAGGTACTCGGGCGTGCCACAAAAGGTATTGGTTGTGTCGGAATCTTTCATGTTGAGCTTGCAGAGACCGAAGTCACAGAGGGCGATATGACCAGTGTAGTCCAAAAGAATGTTCTCTGGCTTCAAATCACTGGAAAGTCTCAGCGTTGCACCAAACGGCGAGTATGGTTGACACACCGATACACGACATCAAGTTCGTGGAGATGTTCCAGGGCAAGAAGTAACTCGGCACTGTAGAAACGAGATCGTTCTTCGTTGAAACGCTGTTCACGCTGCAAGTGATGAAACAGCTCTCCGCCGTTGACGAAACTGGGTTGACACGTGTCATATTGAAATGAAAAGGTTCCAGTACACTTACGCGAGCACTAAGTATAGCTTCTGTTCCGACTGGAAACTGAACTTGAGAGGAACGATGAAAGGATTGTTGACCCGCGCAAGTACCAAGCGCTCGGCTAATGTGTGTGTGATCTCTTTCCTGTCGACGATGTGGGCTTTCCTAATAGTTTTAAGAGCGTATATTCGCATCGTGTCACGCTTCCTGACTTGCATGACCTGCAGACGGAATAGGCTAAATGTAAAACGAGGAAAAGATCCGACACACGGATCTTACCTTTCCAAAGCTTCCCTTTCCAATGACAGTGATAAGCTCGAAATCGTCGATCGTCAATGATTGGCCCTAGAAAGTGGTTGAAGGTTCTGTGATGGGAACAGGATTTTGGGGAAAGCTCACGGAGCTTGGCTGATATGCAACGCCAATTTGAATTTTGCCATTTCCACCCGTAAGATCATACCACTGATCGTGCCCGACTGTGCCAACATTATCAAAGTCTGGGGTGAATTTGATGCCACCCATGAAGATGTCGTTGCCCATGTCGTCGGCAAAGCCGTCATTGCCTACTTTTGGTTTCTCGGCACGAAGATAGCACTGTATGGACATTTCGGAGTTGCGGGATACGTCACTAATGATGTTGAGAATGGAAAATGCTGAGGAGAGGGAGCAAGGGGAATACTTACAACTGAGCTTGGTACATGTAGAGAGGCTTCTCGAGATCGCCACCCAAAGGGGTAATCAAGACTTGGTTTACTTCGAACTCCATGACGAGATAGGGAAGCCACCAACACTGGGTGCGTTGTATGCTGTCTTTGGCGCTGTGACGTTTTGCAAGGCGTTTCTGCATGACGCTGGAGGGAGAGACGGAGGCGGCAACCTTTGCTTGTTGGGTAGACAAGGCAGCCTGTACGGCGGGAGGGAGGGGAGTGACGGGGGGGAGGGAAAGGCCTTCCGCCCAAAGGACACGGATGGTCAAGAGACCAGTGCGAGAGGTGGGTTTGCCATCGGGGTTTGCTGGGGTGGGGGTTGTAGAGCGGGGAGGGTCATCAGTGCCCGCGGAGAGGGTGGCCGTGGAGGCTTTCTTTGTGAGCTTGCCGAGACCCTTGAGCATTCGGGAGGTGAAAGAGAGGCAAGAGGAAGATTGTTGTTTTCATTCCAGGAACTCGCGATCACGTGGTAACTGGGTTGAGCGTGAACATGCTCTCGAGTCGGCACCTTTCGGCAGCCAGTGAGTCATGGTGACAGGTGGCATGCGGTCGACGTGCAAGCCCCGGCAGTCGCTGCCTGGAGTCATCCTGGAAACTCCGCTCTGGCATGCAGGGCTATGATATGGTGTATTAGGAAGTGCCGATTCGGGAGCGTGTGGGCACTTGGGCTCGGAGGGTGGTTGTCACACTGACGCGTCTGTATTCCGACGGGATTACATCACCTCCGGGTGACCAATCCGCATGACGAGTCACCTCTCGCGGACCGATTAGACGCATATTTAAGCACAGGCCACGATCGCTAGACACATCCAGCCAACCCCTCTCTGGTGAGCATACATGACGCTCTTTTCCCGCAAGACACCAGACAGCGCCCCCGGCCCTGCTCACCCTGTCGACGCTCCCCCTCCAGTAGGCTTTACGCAGCTCTTCCGGTAATGTTCTCTTCTCCCCTCCGCCCGCACTTCTCATCCTTCCCAGCTATGCTACCCCCTTCGAGCTTTTCCTTGATGCCATAGGCCTCGTCACAGCAGCAGCAGCAGGGGCTGCTCAGGTATTCCCTTCCCCCAAATCACCCATCCATCATCTCATCCGTTCTGATTAGCCACTCATGAGTCTTCTCTTCGGAAGGCTCACTCAGCAGTTCGTTTCCTTTGGTGCTGCCGAAGTCGCATATTACACGGACCCCAACAATGCCACCGCCACCCAGCAATTGCAGGCAGCAGCAGCAGACTTCCGTAGTGCCGCTGCCGTGAACGCCTCGTACCTTGCTTATATTGGTACTTCCCCATTCCATCCCCTTATCTGCATACTCATACTCGGAAAGGAATCGGATCCCTTGTCTGCATATTTTGCTACAACGTCATTTGGACCCACACTGGCCAAGTAAACGCCAAACGCATTCGTGAGAAATACCTCCAGGCCATACTCCGTCAGGACATCGCCTACTTCGACACGGTCGGCGCGGGCGAGGTTGCAACCCGCATTCAGACAGACACCCGTATGTCCCTCTACCCCCTCGTCCCCTTCCGCTCTACCCTGTCCTTCCACAGACCTCGTCCAGCAGGGCATCTCCCAAAAGGTCGCCATCGTCCTCTCCTTTATCTCAGCGTTTATTACCGGTTTTTCTCTCGCCTATTCTAGCTGCTGGAGACTCGCCCTTGCAATGTCTTCCATTATCCCTTGCATTGCGATCGCCGGTGGTGTCATGAATAGGTTCTTGACAAAGGGCGCGCAGTTCGTACCCTTGCCTTCTCTGCCCACTTCCTCCTCATCCACCCCGTAGACTTTCTCTCGGGCATGTTGCCGAGGGTGGTACACTCGCAGAGGAAGTCTTCTCCTCCGTACGTACGTCCCACGCCTTCGGCGTCCAGAAAACCTTGTCCAGTCTTTACGACGTACACACCGAAAGTGCTCGCGCCATCGATGTCAAGTCTGCATCATTTCACGGCGTTGGGCTGGGCGTCTTTTTCTTCATCATATACTCGTCCTACGCTCTCGGTACGGAGTCCCGTCGTCGATGTTACTTCATCACTGACACCCCTCCAGCATTCCAGTTTGGCACCACGTTGATCAACGAGGGCTACGGTGAGTTGTGAGACTTATGATCGCCAACTTTTTCCGCTGATGTCGATATTTTTCCAACAGCAAACGCCGGTCAGGTCACAACCGTAATGCTAGCCATCTTGATCGGTTCTTTCTCCCTTGCCATGATGGCACCTGAATTGCAAGGTCAGCATCGTAGTTGTGGCTTAAAGTCCCCGCTTAATCTGTCATACAGCCATCTCAAAAGGTCAGGGTGCGGCTGCAAAGCTCTTCGCCACCATCGAGCGCATCCCCGATATCGACTCTTCGGATCCCGGGGGACTCAAACCGGACAAGGTTGTCGGCGAGATCACACTGGAGGATATCAAGTTTAATTATCCTTCTCGCCCGGACGTGCCTGTCGTCCAAGGTATCAATATCACCTTCACCGCGGGCAAGACCGCAGCTTTGGTTGGCGCTTCTGGTTCCGGGAAATCAACTATAATCTCCCTTATCGAACGTTTCTACGACCCTCTAAGTGGCTCTGTCAAGCTCGATGGCGTGAATATCCGTGACTTGAACGTTAAATGGTTACGCTCGCAGATTGGCCTTGTTTCCCAGGAACCTACGCTTTTCGCGACGACCATCAGAGGCAACGTTGCGCACGGTTTGATCAACACTCCTTACGAACATCTCTCAGACGAAGAGAAATTCAAGCTCATCAAGGAGGCATGTATCAAAGCCAACGCAGATGGATTCATCAGCAAGTTACCCAACGGGTACGATACTATGGTTGGCGAACGTGGTTTCCTCTTGTCCGGTGGTCAGAAGCAGCGCGTAGCAATCGCTCGTGCCATCGTCTCTGATCCTCGAATTTTGCTTCTTGATGAGGCAACTTCAGCGCTCGACACTCAGTCCGAGGGGGTCGTACAGGATGCATTGGACAGGGCTGCGGCGGGTCGTACGACGATCACGATCGCTCACCGACTGTCGACGATCAAGGACGCTGATTGCATTTATCTCATGGGAGAGGGTCTAGTTTTGGAGAAGGGCACACATGCGGAGCTCTTGGCCGACGAAAATAGTGCTTATTCGTGCCTCGTCAATGCCCAGAAACTTCGAGAGACGAGGGAGGTGGAAGATGGTCATAGCTCTGCGGCCGTGAGTGTTGAAGTAGACATGGAGAAGACTGTCGAAGAGGAAGAAGAAGTTTCGTTCGTCCGCAAGGGTACCATTCGGTCTATCGCTTCTGATCTCGCTCAGAAGAGGAACGATGAAAGAAAACAAAAAGAGGTCAATGAGGACAAGTACAGTATGCTTTACGTCTTCAAGCGGCTCGGACTACTTAATCGTGAGGGATTATGGAGGTATGGGGTAGGCTCAGTGTTCGCTATGAGTGAGCTTGGTCGTTTTGGCTCTCGTTCATTACGGTTAATCAGGTCTTTGAATAGTGACGGGAATGGTCTACCCGGTGTTTGGCATCATTTTTGGCGAGCCTCTTTACTCTGATCGCATTTCATGACAACACACTCATATACCACTAGGTCAAGCTATTTCCGGCTTCTCTGAACCCGATCCCTCTGTTCGGCGATCCGACGGAGACAGGAACGCGCTATGGTAAGAGAAGTTACTCTGCTAGGTTGACCTATCTGAGGCCGGCCAAGGTTCTTCATCATTGCTATTCTCTCGGGGTTCTCCATAGCGTCCCAAACTTACTTTTTCCAATACTCGGCTTCTATTTTAACGTCAAATATGCGTTCGCTCAGTTTCAAGGCCATCCTTAGGCAAGACAGTGAGTCTCCTATGCATTGTGTTACCTGTTTGCTCACCACTCTCGACAGTCGAGTTTTTCGACAAGGATGAAAATAGCGTGAGTCATGATTCCAGGGTGCTCACTCAGTCAATCCCGACTATAACCTCACAGACTGGTTCTCTCACCGCCAATTTGAGTGACAACCCGCAAAAGGTCAATGGTCTGGCTGGCGTCACTCTCGGAACGTGAGTACAGTTTTTGCATGGACTGAACCTCTTAACGGGCATCCAGTATTGTGCAGTCCATGGCTACTCTAGTCGGCGGCTCAGTAATTGGTTTGGTTTACGCCTGGAAACCCGCTTTGGTCGGCATGGGTTTGTGACCTTCTTCAGTCTGTTGTTGGGTTGCTGATGACTGGTAATGTTATTGTAGCTTGTATTCCTTTTGTTATCTCGACCGGTTATGTTCGCTTGGTAAGTTTGCTCCTCTGGATGCTTTCTTCATTTGCTCAGCGACCACGAAGCAAGTTGTCGTCCTCAGAGGCCAACGAGAC
>JBBPRB010000434.1:0-16338 GCA_038092815.1 Hortiboletus rubellus | reverse complement strand
CACAGAGCGCCGCATGGGCATCGTCGATCTATCGTGGCCTCGTTCCAGCAAAGAACATCATGAAACGAGACTTCGCCATTAATGGTGCTGTGGTGAGCGACATCATTGCTGACAAGTATCTCGACACCGTTCTCATAATTTCAAAGTTTACTACGAACAATGGATATGGGTTCGAAGTGACCGCGCACTGGATATCGTCGTACTTTCTTGGGGACAAGGTGCATTTACCCTCTACAGTTGAACAGGCGCTGGCGGAGGCAGAGCGGAAAGCCGCCTGGATGAGGAAGCGATACCCAGAGATGTTGATGTGGGTGAACGAGAGCTACAGCAGTGGGCTGGCATTCCTTTCGTGCGTGTCAATGGCTTTATCGATCTCTTTGTTACCTTGACTGGACTCACACGTAAGGTGGCCACAAGCAATTGACGAGCTACTGGACGATATGGGGGTCTCGATCATGCGATCTGGTGGAAACTGGCTGACGTGGCCGTTCAAGGTCATCTCCGTGGACGAGATCATGATGCTGGGGGAAGAACGACGGGCCAAGCGCGAGGCAGTTTAAACATTGGCAAGCGAGGCGTTCCAGAAGGTCCGAAGAACGCGGACCACCGCGAGCGCCAACAATTAGTCCTTTATTCTATTCTTCCGGTTTCCCGATCAGTTGATCACCTCACGATGAAGTTGCCTAGTAAAGTGGGTCTAGTGTTACATATTATTGCTACTGGTTACGACGAGACAGGCCCGTGTTATACTACTTCCGAGGTATTCGTCATCCATAGTATATCAAGTACCACCCAAACCGGCCAGCAACTCTTGAATGTCTTGCGCAACCTTTTCCTCGATGGCAGAGTCACCACTCGCCATACCCCCGTCGTCCAACGCGCTCCTTCTCAACATGGATTCCCAAAATTCTGATTCGACTACCTTGGTGCCACTGCCACCCTCTTCGACGCTCCGTCCTTCGCGTTCCACGAGGGCCGCAAAGGCACTTTCGAAAGCAGCGGTGTCAAATCCACCGGCCCGTCCTTCCATCGTCCCAACTTCGCCGTCGGTGTCGACGTCTGCGTCATCGGAGAGCCAGTTCGAAGCAGAGGACGGTGGAAGCGACGACATGTCCCCAAAGACGGCGTCTGAATCGGACAGCCAGGCGCCATCCGAATCGGCTAGGAGTGGTCCTCCTTCCGTATCAGTCAGCCATGTGTCCGTCTCGGTGAGCCACGCGCTGACTTCCGAGTCAGTAAACCACGATGCCGTACATACATCGTCAGAGAGCCAAGTTGCATTGGGTGCTGCCTGGGGTCTATCAGAGTCGCTCGCAGAATGTGGAAGAATGTCGGAATCTGGAACTGCGAGGTTGTTCATGGTCGGAGTATCGAAACTGCGGTCGTTGTGCTTTGCGGGGCTCGAGAACGGACTGGCTGGGAGAGGTGAAGAAGGTGGGAGGGGACTGGAGGCAAATTCCTCTTCTGCTTGGGGAGCGTCGCCGTTGAAGGTGATATCGCGCAGTTCGCTTGTTCCCTGACCATCTACGGTTGGGCAAGTGGGACTACATAGTGCTGGAGGAATTGATCTGTCCTCCCTAATAAGCGCTTCGTCCAGTTTGCGGCCAAGCACATGTTCTTCCTTCGAACCCTTGTGCCGTCCGACGTTTTGCTTGTCTGAGGGAGATTCCTTCCCGGTGATCCCAGAACTCTTGGGAACGAGCGGAGTTGGGCTTCCCGACACCTCGGAACGTACCTGGCTCTGTAGGAGCGGCGCCCGCAAATTGCAGGGCGAGGGCGGAGGCAATAAAAACGCCCTCGTCCCCATCCCCGTCTGTGTCTGAGGCGTACGCATGGCCGACTTGGGCGACACGAACGGCGGATTTCTACCATTGCGCGAACTCCTAGGCGTCTGATGATTGGCGGTATTGCGCTTCGGTGTCCACAGCGTCTGCGGTACGCTTTTCCGAGGCGAATTCTTCGCGCTAGAACGGTGATGTACGGTGGGAGAACGCGGCGTAAACGCAACGCGGGTGAGAGATGGAGTGACACTGGGGGTGCTCGGGGTGAATAGCGAGCTCGCTCCTTGGCCGGATGGCGTGAACAGCGAGCAAGAGTCAGACTTGCTGGGCGTACGATAAGGCGCTGATCCCGGGGAGGCAGGTTTCCTTGGTGGTGTGCTCGGAACCACGGGGGGCGAGAGTTGCCGGTGTGACAGAGGCGGGGACGACGGTATGGGTTCCACCGCATCAGAAGCGAATACTGGCAGAGAAGGCAATGGAAGTGGTAGTAAGGGGGCGCACCGCGCAACACTGGACGATGGATATGGTATGGGTGGATTTGGATCATTCGCGACAGCTTCTTCGTCTTCGTCAGAGGATTCTTTAGAAGGATGCTCTGTACCACGGAGTTGTTTGCGTTTCGCTTTCGCAGCTTCCCGCCGCCTCAATGACACTTGTGCCTTCTTGGCTTCTTGCTCCGCCCGTAGCCGGGCCAGTGCTTCTTCGGACAGTCGTGGAAGCATCGCGGTACTAGTACGAGCCCACGTAGGTAGGACAAAGTTTTTGAGGACATTCGTCGTCGGAGCCGCTGCTGTTGAAGTAGGTGAATATGAAGCTTCACATGCCGACACGGACATGGGAGGGTTGGGCATGGCTGCTTGCGACGCTAAACTGGACGAGCAAGTTGAAGCGGGCAGCGAGGAAGCTCCAGAACCTGACCTGAAAAGGGGACGAGGAGGGGATGTCTGGGTAAGCCTCAAGGTTGATGCCAACTTGGCAGATCGCGGTGGAGCTGCTTGTGAGGTATTCGCAGACACCTCCACCTCTGGAAACACGGGGTGTCCTAGGTAGAAGGGCTGAGCCAGCGAAGGAGAAGGCACGAAACCCAAAACACATACCCAACTTGCGACCCGAAGATGGGCGTTTTCGGACCCTTGCAGTCTTGCGTGCCTCCTGTTCTGCCATGAACTCATTCAGACCCAGGGTACGCCTCCGTTTCAGTGAGGTTGTGTCCGAAATGATGTTCGAAGACGCATCTGCAATCACCGTATGGTCCGCCTTCGACTTCGATAGACAGGAAGCAACCGTGTTTGACTGATTTCCATTCTTATTGGTGCTCGAAGAAGCCATGCGTCCCTGCGTCGAAAAGCCTAAAGAATTGGCCTGTAGGCGGGAAGCCGAGGTCGCCATGCTACGCATGGAGCCTAGCATCGAAGGCAGTCGCACCGATGGTGATGACACAAACATTGTTCCGCCCGTTGGCGACGACTGGACTCCGTGTCTCGCGGTCAAGCCTCTTCGTGAACTAGACGTACGCGCCACAGACGGCGAAGGAGAGGGAGGGGATAATGGTGTGGACAAGTGAGCTTGACCCTGGATATATTCGCCGAATTTCCGTTTATGCGTTCGGGACGGGGTGGGCGTTGCTAGTATATCTAAGGCATTCGAGGGGGTTACGTTTCCCCTCTCCGCCCGTCCCGAAGAAATGTACCTCGAGGTTGGTGTCTCCGCTTCAGGCGTTACCGTCAGTGTTGATGTTTGAGACGACGCTGGCATGCCCTCCTGTCCATCCGGAGGCGTGCTCGCAGGCAAAGGTGACGACTCTGTGCCTTGGTTACTAGATATTGAAAGTTCTCGGTTGGTCGTAGGTGGAGACGCATCGTGGTCGCTTGGGGCGAGTTGCCAATTACTTGGTTTACGGAATGCTGTTGTGTCAACAGTCGAAGAGTCAAGAATGACGATATCTGAGTCGGCGTCGTCATGCTCATCGTCTGCGTTGTTTCCCCCACGCATTGGTTTGTTTTCGGTAGTCTGTTCCCCGTTACTTGCAGAAAGACCCGTATTTGTTGCCGCTAACTGCAGCAAATGAGGACTAGTAGCAAGTAATCCTTGCAGCGCTGAGAGGAGAGCCGCTTGTTGCCCAGGGGCGGTATTCCCTGGTGTGCTGCTAGAGAAGGTAGATGGGATTACGGATAGTAATCCCAGCAGCAGATTTTGTGTCGGGTCCAAGTGTGGCTGAGTTTGGGGGGGAATTTGGGCATGTGATTGAGTTGGGTTTTGACTGACCGAGTGGGAGAGCTGGGAGAAGGCAGATATCCCAGCTGCACCAGCTTCTGGACCCCCCGTCGCAGTATGGCGCGTTAACGGTCCGCAGGTAAACGGTGAGTAGGTAGGTGGAGCGCACGGATGTTTGGTTTTGGTCTTTTGCTTGGACCTTCTCCCCACCTCCTGCTTAGATTTAGATCGAGGTTCTAGTGCCTTCGACGAGCCCGCACCTATGTAATCGACCCAGTCAGTATTCGAGGTGAGTCACCACAAAGATTTGGATTACCAGGGGGAGTGGTGCTGGCTTGCGACTTAACCTTGGACTTCGAAGAGGTAGACCCCTCAGGACGACCGGGCGCGCGTCGTGGAGGACCTATGTAGAGCTCTGGAAAGTCCGCTGAACGGCTCAGAGTTCGCCGTTCCTGCTGATCCCGTCGTACATGAGAAGTGGACAACCAACTGATCCCGGCGGCCTGAGGAGCGTGAAGCGAATTAAAAGGTTGGGATGTGCCGAGTGCGGGCGTTGGGCCCCATGAAGGGGACGAGTGTAATGCAGGTTTTGGCATGCGCTTTGTCTGTTACGAAGAGAAATTGTTATTGGGATGCTTGAAACAAAATAAACCAATCGATACGAAGCGGCGGCAGAACCTGGAAATGACAGAAACATACCTCTCGAAGCGCGAAAACAACTTCAAGCGCCGGTGGGGAATTTGGGGTGATCGTTCCAGTAACGAAGACATTCGTCGAATCGCTCGACTCAAGAGCCCGGGACATAAGTCCAAGGGCAACTGCTACACCACGAGGTGAGCGGGTATTATGCGGTGCGTGTGCCAGACTCGTAGGTAGGGGCTGTGCTTCTAGGGGGTCAAGGACATATAGCGAGAAGTCTCGCGCGGGGTCCTGGAGGAGTTCCGGACTACCGTAGTGTGAGAACCCTCGTGGAAACGGCGGTACCAGAGAGCCTCACCTGGAATCACAGACCGCCGCAAGGCATGCCTTGAGTGGAGCTCGTGCATAGACGGGTTCATCAGTGGAAGACTGTGCTGTCGTTTCATCGCATACGACCGCTGGAACTTGTGATGAAGACTTGGCCAGGATGTATTGTGGATTATTGTTAACCGTATACAATACACGCACTATTCCACAACTGCTCAGAGTCAGCATATCGGTCGAAAACCAACACTCACAAAAAGCTTGCAGCGTTCCGGTTTCCATCTGAAGGATTTACAGGGTAAGTAGAGCAATCGATATCATTTAGGTTTGGTTCTGTGGGAGATCAACGCGTGGACGCGGCTGTCACACTTGTGACAAGACGCGTTTGTCACTGCACAGCAATTATTACATAATTCATGTGCAGTGCCACAGGATGCTTATCGATCCACACTAGACATCCACGCAACTATACTATGCCAAAGACGAAGACATCAAAGGCAAAGACCAACTCCACTAAACCGCTCAACGTCCAGTCTGACCCTGTCTCGTTGATTCTCCCCTACCTCTTCATCGGCCCATGTTCTGCAACGTCCGCCACATCGACTTTCATTACCAGACAAGGGATTACCCACATCATCAGTGTGGGGAAAAAACCCCAGTCGACCCGCGACGGTGTCACCTACCTTCGTCTTTCCATTGAAGATGATCCCTCTGCGAATCTGAGCAAAGCCGGTGGAGAGGCGATCGCGTTCATCGACAAGGCACGTGCAGGGAAGAAATCAAGCAAACTATTCGTTCATTGCTTCGCCGGGATCTCTCGTTCTCCAGCTATCGTCGCATTTTACCTGGTGCAGCGCTGCGGCATGTCGTTGAAACGTGCATTGGGACTTATCATCCGTGCAAGACCTAATGCCTGCCCAAACCCTGGGTTTGTGTCGCAATTGCAGCAGGTAGAGCTCGAGCGTCGGGGCAGTGCCTCCTTACCTCCAGGTCTGATCTCTCTTCCGAGCAAGAAAGAGGAACGTCTGGCCCTCTTCCAGGAGGACCAATCAAATGATCTTAACCAAGGCTCGTCCAAGTCAGCACCGATTCTAGATGGCGTGAGCTTTTTTTCCCCCTTTGTATTGCTTGAATGCGGAGACACCTCTGACAAACGTGCCGTTGAAAGTGCCTGCAAAGCAACAAGGAGAATTCTTGTGGTGGACTGGACGGCTGTGATTGATGCGAAAGTATCACTTTTTTCGCTACCGTTGCGGCCTCCTGGGCACTGTGTACATCCTATCGGCTCTTGAATGGCGCTAACAGCGATCTATATAATTCATAACCCTTATCTAGCATCTCTCATTACCTTTGGAATCGCTACAATACCTTGGCTGTCCGTGTACCATAACTTATTGAGGAAGACGGACGCCACAGGTAGACATTACAATACTGTAGGCGTAGCTCAAGTTCTCTCGCACACCCCCGATCTTGGATCTTGCCACTTTTCTATTGACTATGGTGGCCTGGCCGGGGTCTCCAACGTTTCATTTATCTATTGCTGCGGGAAAGATTACGGGCACGAATGACACCTCAGTCGATGGTCTCCGACTTGAATGAAGGCTAACGAGTCATTGAAACAGACACGACCTGGGGTGAGGTCGCATGATAAAAGTCACCGGGCCACCGGGGCCCACACACGCGGAGTCGTTTGTATCGACAAATCTGAGTACTTACACCAAATCCAACACCCGTTCGTTGCCTATTCAAACGTACAATTGACTTATCCCATCCCTACATCTCTCATGTCTGATCGTCTGCTTCCCGGGGCAGTGAGCAATGTGAAAGTGAGTGTGAAAGATAATAGTCACGCTCGTACCTCAATTCCCATCATTGTCCCCGCCCCCGCTGCTGCTGAAGCTTCGTTCGCCGCGCTGAGACATGCATACGCATCTCTTTAAGCGCCCCCCCCTGGTTGGAGTGTTGGTGTGGAGGTCAATAAATACTTGGGGGTCTGTAAGCCCGATCTCTTGTGCAGTACTGAGGGCATTGTCGATCCTGGGATAGTTTCGCGAGTATTTTATACTGTGATAGGATCATCACCGCGCACCACTAGAGGACATCGTCGTTATGGATGGAATCGATGGCCACCTTAAAGCGACCGGCGCCCTTAAAAGAGCGACATGGGAGGTGGTCGATGTATGCCGAAACAAGCGCAAACCCCTTCCTGATCCTTCCATTGGTTTCTGTGACGGAACCTGGGATGAGCCGAGCCCCGTCTGAAACGGGCAACCCAACGGCTTGGGCTTCATGATAGAACTTGTCCAACCGGTCGTAATGGCTATTGCTGGAGAAAATCTTCCAGGCCCGTCGTTGAAAACCCATGGGCATCAGGGAGCGATCGAGGGCAGGGGGTTCTCCTTTCCATACGAACCCCAGAATAGGCACGATCATACCCTGAGTCCAGTGAGCTGAGAGGAAGTACGGATATGGATAGATGTCCACCAGGCCCCGGGTCTCTGACTTGATGATCGAAGGATGGGGGGGCTGTCCTGCAAGGGAGGCCGCTAACTCGTTCTCCTAAAATAACCATGTAGATGGATGGCCAGGGCCAGTTCTTCTTAGCCTCCCATGAGGACCAGGGAGCGCTCTGGCAGGGCGAGCGGTGGCCCCCTTCCTGGACCATACGAACCCTGAGGCTGAACGTGGTACGGTCATACTCAGTGCATAGTAAGTTGAAGGAAAGTATTAGATAGATCGACATTCAGCGGGCTTACTGGTGAAAGAGCCTCATAACGAACCCGGTGATATCTCAAGACTCAGGCTAACGTGAATTCCAGAAATTCTTGGCTTGTTGGTGTCGTCCGAAATCACGTGACCTCGACTAATGCCAACCACCGCGCTGCCTACCCCTCGCCCATTCGCTTTTCAGCACCATCTCCACCAGTCGCTAGGCGCTAACCACTCAAACTTCACGAACCAATGGATGCCGACGCTCCTCGCGTGCCGGCGGAATTCTCGCTCACACCATCTCACTAGCACCATAGCAGAGCTACGCGAACGTGCACGGCTCGCTTTTCTTTTCGTGTACCGGCCTACCATGCTAGCACCGATGCCGACACAGGATGGACCGCCCGAGCTCGGCCATAATTGCTTGAGCGGTATTGTCTGGGATCTCGACAACTGTATGTGTTTACCTTCCGTATCATGTGTATGCGGTAATTGTATTGCAGACATGGATATCCGCACCGACATGGCGCGGCGTGCGAAAGAGGAGCGGGAGAGATCCGGCGGGCATTCGAATCGAGCCGACGAATACCTACGCACGGCCTATCATGCCTACGGCACGAAGCTCATGCAGCTCATTCATAAGGAGCAAGAGCTGCAGAAGGAATTAGAGACGTTTGGTCATCAACTCGACACCTTCGACCAATTGTTAAGACGGATGTCAGGGCAGGGAGACACGCAAACGTCAGCGCCATCGGCGTAACCGGCAAAGGTGGAAGATTAAGCTTGCACTTTTTATCAGACTTTCTTTGTACAACGGCCACGAACAAGTTGACTTTCACGTCGGCCGGCCATTGAATGGTCCATCTCGCGACGGCGATGCAATTTGGATTTGGCAACGTCTTGACCGTGGACGATGCCATTGCGAGTCGGGTCGGGCCAGCGTTTTACACGCACTTATTGGAGGAGAGCATAGATCGTCAGACGCTGTCGGTTTGGATCGCTCCATGGCTGCAGTCGCATTGCACGAGTCGTTGAAGGCGCTGCGTGGACAAATACCGTTTTGACCAGTAGATCGTGTTCATCCACATTGGTATCCAGTGTGTGCATGGCACGACGATCTTGAAAGAGACTAGAGACAACTAGTTTGTCGTTTTGAAACGTCCATCGTTGGATGTACGAGCAATCGAGCTCGGGCCAATTGGCTCGCAAACCAAGAATGAATTTGGTATTGTGCGTCGAGGTTCTGATCTGGGAACCGTGAGCAGGCAGTTGAGCCCGAAGCAAACTTCTGGCCAATGAACCGTCGCCAACGACTCCTTTTAAAGCTTATCTGGTTGACATGTAAGAGGCGAGTAGAGCGATTGTGTTTGGCTCGGAAGATGAACGCAATACATGGACCATCTAATATGACGATGGCGCCCGTGAGTCACGTCACTGACAGCACTCTGTATATCATCGAGCCTACAGCAAGTGTAGTGTGCAGTCTAAGCGCGTCCTATGTTACTCCAAAAGCAAAGCTTGCATGTCCATGTCAGCCCCCGCAGACAAAAAAGAACGTTATCCTGGAGCCCAACCAAACCACCCGGTCTGAATACTCAGTTTTCGGTGGAGGCGGGTAGCTGCAGTCTCTCCAAACACAATTTCGCAACGACCTCGCCATTGAGCGGTATGCTATTCCCCTGAAAGCCTTCTAGATAGTTGACGCGTGACACCTCAGGGTTCGTGAACGTCTTGTCAATGATCAAACAGCGCGTCACGAGCGCGGGAATCGTCAAGGTGAACCGACGTCAGCGATACAAAGGCGGTAGCACGCACTTGTCGTTCCAAACACCGTAGTGCGCCATCCCTAGCGCTCGTGAAGGCCGTCAGCCCGTTGCCATGCACACCCATCGTGATCTACCCCACAGAATGGATCCGCCAGTAAGATTATTCCGGTCAGGTCAATCAGACGCATCTTGGTGACTGCTCGAATGTCAAGCACTCGCAGCACTTGTCTAACGACCTAGGTCAAGCGATCAAGACCAAAGAAACCGCGCTAGTCCTGCGACCAGAAGGGCACCCCGATCGTGCGTCGTCCCTGACAAGCCTCGCACTTTGTCTCCGTTACAGATCCAAGGAAAGGGACTCCGCGGATGACTTGGATGGCGCTGTTGCATGTGAATTAACGATGACGAACGGCCCACCATAGAACATTAACATCAGCACGATCAAAATGGCGTTGTGAGAGATTTACTTAACTCCAACTCGCGAAGAGAGATTGTAGCAACCTTGACGGCGAAGTAGGAGCCCGGAACATCTCATGTGGCCGTAACGCACGACGCCAACTATCACCATGGTGAACGATCGATGGACGAATCCTTACACACTGTACGTGCGACAATATCCATGATCAGAGAGGCACGATGGGATTTTATGGATCTAGAAGCGAATGTGAATGTGGTAGGTGCAGTGTCCATAGTGACTCCGCAGTGATGCTGCGTGATCGGCATTCGACCATGGGAAGAGGGACACGATACCCGGCGCATAGAGAGCTACGGAGGATGCTTGCCGCATCAGGGGCGATGAAGTGGGTCGATTATCTACCAGCGATTGATGGAACGAAACACCACACGCGAGGGGATTTTCCATAAAAGGGAATGGCGGGTGGCGTCGCTATAGTACAAGAGTCTCCGAGACGGAAGTGACATAGTCTGTGGACTGCGTCCGTTTAGATTTCGCCTTGTTTTCCTCCCTCTCCTTCTCGTGCTTGCTATTTATCTCCCTTTCGACCATTCTTCGACCCAAACTTGTGTCTGGCACACAAGACCCTATCATACCCGGACTTCAAGTTCCCACTCCTTCCTGCAATGTCCCTCTCACTCAAGGCCGAACTAGAAACGTGGGCCGCTGCCCTCAAAGCATACGACGAGCAAGATTTTGAAAGAGCTCTCGATCTGTTCTCCGTCAGTATTAGATCCCACACTCGTTAAATTTACCGTACCTCATTCGCATGTGTGACTCTACCAGCGTATCGCAGATTCCTCCAAGATCCTCACCAACATGGGCCTCATATACGCTACCATCGGCGAACATGAGATCGCCGTCGAACATTTCGTCGCGGCAACCAACCTCGATGCTTACCTTGCGATCGCGTGAGTACCCATTTACTACGTTTGCTCTGCCCTTTCCGGCCATTCGGTCCAGAGCAGTCACAGATTCACATATGCATGTGGGACCACGTGTGTGTGTGTGTGAGTGATTTATTGTTCGCTCATCTCATTCCCGTTTCTAGGCACTTCCAATGCGGCGTGTCCAATTTCCTTCTACAACGCTACGATCTTGCACTCCTCAATTTTGAGGATGCGTACCTATACCTTCGTGGAAACGAGGCCATGTTAGTTCTTATCCACTCCCCCTAACAACTCATCTCACCCCCCAACAGCAATTACGACCAAATTGGTCTCAAATTCAAGCTCTTTTCTGCCGAGATCCTGTTCAACAAGGGCCTCACACAGATAAATCTCGGTCACGAAGAAGCAGGGATGGTGGACATGCGAGAGGCTAGCAGACTCAAAGTCACGGATGAGCACAGTGTTATTGACGAAGCCATGCGGGATCGTGGGGAGGGGTACACCGTATTCAGCATCGTCAGTGATTACTCTATCTTCGTTCGTTTTTGTGTGTCGCCTTAACTGATGCCATCAAGCCCGTCGGCGTGCTGTACCATCCTTCGCAAAATAAGCTCAAGAATTCTAAGAGCAAGGATTATCTCGGAAAGGCTGTGAGTTTATCTTTGTCAATCTTATTCTCCGCTCATCTGGCCACCAGAAACTAGTCGCAGCGAGCGATTCCAACGACGCCTTCACTGAATTCACAGGCGTAATGAGACTACAGCAAGCTTCCGGAGACAACGTCGAGAATAACCCCGAGGTCGAGTTATCCCCACTGAGCAGAAGTGCAACCGTGCCTACACCTCGTGCGTCGTCCAATTATGCATACATTGTTTTGTTCCCTCATCGCGTGAATACAGGTACGGATCCGGTCGCAGCACCTCCCACTGCTCCCGAGCGTTCTAAGACGGTCCCCCAGCTCAGAGCTGGGGTTCGCCCGGATCCAGCCACCATCCTTGCCTCGCGACGGACCCAGTCAGTCTCGAGTCCTGCGAGTGTCCCATCGCCACCCTTTGGATCGGACCTGTCCAAGGGCAACACTGCACTAGGGAGGAGTAATTCCTCGCGGTTGGCAAGGACCCAAGCGACTAACGCAGGGGTAGCGCCTCTGAGGGTCAAGACGAGCACCGCAGGCGGGGTCGCGGGTGGAGAAACTGAAGCGGTAACAGGTGGTGCCCCGCCGACGACGCTTCGGAGTCGACCGAGACTACAAGGGCAAGCGTCTCCGGTCGCGCAGCAGTCTGCACCACAACCACCTCCCAAAACCGTCCAGCCTGGGCGGTACGTGAACGCCAACCAAGGTGTGACACCATTGGTGCTACCTGCTGCGCCGGCCCCAGCAAAAGGAGGTGGGTGCACTTCCCTCGTCTCTGTCATTTACTTTTCTTCCACTTTTGAGGACTTCCCCTCCAGCACGTGGCTGAGCTGACGCCCGTTTACGTTTCTGTTTAGTAGGGCGCCTTACCCAATTCTACGACACGTATATGGACGCATATACGGACGATCATACCTCGCAATCGGTGATTCCGCGTCCTCCGGCTGCTCAGGGGCAGTCAAGCGCATCTTCGTCGCAGAGGCAGTCACCCGCAACATGGTCGTTCTATCAGCCGCAGCCACAACCACAGGAGCAGCAACAACTCTCCGCGTGGATGCAATCTGCCTCCAGCCCCGTTAAGACGTCAAGCAATACGAGTACGAGTTCTGGGATGAGTCGTGCACCCTCGAGGGCTGCCAGCGCGGGCATGGGAATGAACATGGAACCGATCACGAGCATGGGTACGAGTACGAAGATGGTCAAGGGGGGTTTCAATAATGCGGCTGGAGGATCACCCCGACGGAAGGTGACGCGTCGCCCGACGACGCGCAGAGCGATGGCATGTGACGACGAAGACGACGGGTTCGTGACGGGCGAGTGTGATGAATTTGAGATGGCAAACATCCGGGTCAAGGTGCGTCCCCACAGGCGCTTGTTTCTATTTTAAAATATAAAGGGCCAGGAACCGACATGTTTTTTTCGTAGTTACACTACCAGGGTGACGTGCGCGGGATGACGATTCCGCCCACGACGTCGTTCAATGACTTTGTCGAGCGCGTGACGACCAAGTTTGGGACGTCTTTGACGGGGTTGAGCATGAAGTTTATGGATGAAGAAGGGACAAAGATCTCGCTCCGGGACGAGAGCGATTTTGAGCTCGCGGTCGAGACGGCACGGGAGGGCGCCAAAGGACGGTCGGAAGGGAAGATAGAAGTATGGTGCATAGACGTATAATGTGGATTGGGTCCATGGTATATAGCAGGGTTCACTGTAGAACATTCACCTTACGCTACTTGGTACACTAATATCATTCAAGGTTCTCTGGGAACCGCGAGCAGCCAGCTTAGCCCAAGGCAGGCTTCTGGCCAATGGCCCCTTTTGAAGCTTATCTGGCTGACATGTAAGAGGTGGGTCGAGCAATTGCATTTGATGAACGTGCGCGTGCGCTGTTTGATTTGACGACAGCGTCCGTAGCGGGCCGATGAACGGACTCGGCTGTCGTGTCTGTGAGCGTGCTTTCTGGAGACCGACACCATCATGTGCGCACCTTGTTTGTGATGGGGAACAGGGCGTACCTACGGGTCACGTTTAGCGACGTGCGCACGAGGCCCGGCGGAATAAGACGCCCTCGCGTAGCTCTGAAAGGCCCCATATGCGAACCCTGTCGACCGACGCGTCAGCTTTCGGCGCGTGCACGCGCGGGATTAGGGATATACCGAAATAGACCGCAAGTCCAAAACATTTCTCCCGGCGTTGTCGACCCCCACCCACATCTGTCTCACAAACGGGACGAACCCGAGACAGCCATAGGATGCACGAGATGAGGAGGACGAGGACGTGTAGGTTGGACCAGCCGAAACGGCGTCGGAGGGCGGGAAAGACGAGGAAGCCGGGGATGCCCGAGGCGGGCGTATGCTTTCTGCGCGTGGCTCTGGTGATCTGGCGGATTGTCCCCGAGCAGGGGAGCAGAGACGGAGTCGAGGTCTGTGAAGAGGATGTGGTCGGCGCCGAGGTCAATGGATGGGGTGGGGACGTCGACAGATCCGGACATGTTGTCAAGCTCCCTTTGCGCTTCGACCACTTCGGGGGACTCGCGCGCGAGGGTGGGAGGTATGCGTTCATGATGACGACAGAAGCACCAAACCTGACGTTAGTGCACACCGCAGGGAGGGCAGAGAGGCGAGGACGAGGAGAGGAAGGGGTAGAGGATGATGGCAGAAGCGCCCAGGAGTGCGAACGTGGGGAGCAATGGCTTCCGCGCCATGATGTGATGTGTTCAGCGCGTGTGTGATGCGGTTGGTCGCTATCGAATTACAGCGAGTCGCGATGCTACCCATGGAGATGACCATGAGTGCTTGTAGAGCGACGGACATCAAGACGGTAGACGTAGAGGCTGCATGTGGTGTCAGGGGGTTACGGCGAACGGATGGATGACAGGCCTAAAGTTGGCGCTGTCTATCCAGAGCCACCAAGTTTGAACAGTGAAGGTGGTCGTGCAGGTGCCCTAGCAGAAATAAAACGATTAGAAGGATGGTCTGAATCAGCGCATGAGAAAGTTAAGGTCAACTTGAACAGCCTGGCTCGCGAGTCTGTCGCAACACACTCGCCAGGGAGCGTACGAAGGGATGAAGAAAACTAGTACCCCGTCGGATCCATTGTTGGTGCTAATCCGGCCATGCACGCGTTGAGTTTTGCAGCCAGGCCTAAGCGAGACGTGTTTGGCAGAATCCAGTCGAGAACGGGTGTCGAGTCCAGGTGCTCCTTAGAGTATATGGGTATTGCCCCACAACAGGGCAACATTCTTATACTCTAAGGAGCCTGGACAGTCTGAGGGGACAGGCACGCCATACCGCGAGGGAACGAGTGAGAGTCGACGCATGACTGCTATCGATCCGAACAGCCACACAGCCACATGACTGATGACGTGATGTACGCTAATAAGATATTGGAGAAAAAGCCCCTGAAGGATCAATCATCCACTCACTCCCATCATGTCAACACTGCCAACTCATTCACACAGTCAACAAAATTCTGCTCGCCCCCCACACCAAAACATTCCACTCTTGATCATTGAAGCTCTGATGGCTACAATGGCCATGGTTGGCACTCCAATCTCTTTTATTGCCACCTTTTGTTTTCCCTACCCCCTAACCTATCACTTGGCCTTTCTTCTTGTTATATCAGCCATTATGCTAGCTGGGAGCTCAGGCAGTGCTGTGCAACAACAGGAACCATGTGTCAAGATATGGTATATGGGATTTGAGATGCCCTTTTTTGCTGAGATGTGTGCAATTGGATACTATTGCATCTCACAACCAATGTCTGGTATGTGTTTTTCAAAATTTCCATATTATACTATTCTTATATTGATGAACTTGGTGATTTAATAATGCAGAACTTGTATTTAAAACATATTTTGGTGTTCTTATGGTTGTGGCTGGCTTTCTTTATTGTGTCCACCAAGTTCACACACTTCTGGACCTCATTCACTCACATATGATTCAAGGAGTTTTACAAGATAATGATGAAGTTGGCCTGGTAATTGCACACTTTGTTTGCAGCTGGATAGACAAGCAAATCTCAAAGCTCAAGCTTCATGCTCTCAGACAATGTCAAGCTAATTCAGGATCATCACATGGAGGGCAGGCAGTGGCAATGCAATTATTGAATAAATTTAAGGTTTGGACCTCACAGATGGTATGTCTGAGCCCATCAGTCTTTTCAAGGCATGATTTAATGTCCTTGAGTTAGGTAACTAGTATCCAACAACCATCACAAGTCCAAGATGAGGAGACAACAATGCTCCTCAGTGTTAGTGCAGAGACATCAGTGTAATTTAAATAGCATTTTTGTCAGGAAAAGTACATGGCTGTGGTAAACCCCTTCTAAGGTATTTTGTTTGTATATACAATCTGTATAATCAATTACAATACTCTTATAAGGGTAGGTCTGGTGGGCCAATTGTATTGTATGTGCAATTGTGTGCCAGCATGCCATTGGTATCTTTCTTCTGTATTTGTATCGGCATTATCAGCCTGATGTTGGACATTACCAACACTTACTCTGATTGCAAGAAAATATCAGGCTATAGATTCATTGGACCTGATATGTTTTCAGTGGTATTGTAGGCTGTTCACTCTGAAAGGAATAGCACAGAGTCTGACATGACTGCTTCTGATTCTTTGCACTTCCAAGTCCTCCCTGTATATCAAACTTATTTTAAAAATTATAGCTGGGACACATGTGTGTCCTCCAAGTGCCAAGGAATCAGAGACTTTGACTTAACAAATGCCTAGGAGATGAGATTGGAAGCCCAGCCACCAATTGAACCCTGGCATCATAAGCACCAACATTGGCTGCAGCCAGCTAGCAAAGTCCCAGATCATGTACCTTTCTTTTTTTGGACATGCTGTTTACTTGTGTATCATGGCAATAGGTACTTTCATTGCAGTACTCTTCAAGTGGTTCCATTATAGACCTTCTTTGC
>JBBPRB010000433.1:0-16364 GCA_038092815.1 Hortiboletus rubellus | reverse complement strand
TGTTACGCTACGTCCCTGCCAGTGATACATACCTGGCTTTTCATCGTGGCATCGACATGCCATGTTCGACGAACACTACCAACAGCAAGGACATAGCGAGCAGGGCGGGCACCAGAAGTCCCGGGCTTTCCGTGCAGGGGATTATCCGTCGTCGACTTTTCAGCCTAGGTGCAAGACCCCACTTTTTGATCTCCTCGCGGAGTTGAGTTCCCCCTTCAAATCGCTCTACGCCAAGCGGCCCCCGACTGCCGAGGACCGAGAGAAGATCAATATCCCGAACAGCCAATACGATCAAGAACTCGAGGATCTATCCCGTGACATCCGTCGTTACGACAAAGACATCGGACAGCTGCACACCTCCACTTGGTTCCTCAATGAGATTCAAAAGACTTTCAATAGGGAGGGTTGGCCTGCAGACGACAAGGCTGATGAAAGCCTTCCCATCGCATTCTCCTGCGAGACACGACGTCAGACCCAAAACAGGACGAACCAGCTTCGGAACACCCACAGCTTGTGGGAAAGGTCGAAAGGGTTGTCGGGCAACTCGAAGTGTGCGGCGAGTCCAACACCAGAGCCCAGTGCGAAACGTCGTCGAGGCACCCCCGCTGCGTCTGGTACTCAGAATTGATTGTGCTTGAACATTTTCTCCGTTTTCCTATATGTACTTTGTTCTCTTATTCTAACACGAATACTGTGCTGCTAAAGAACTATTCAAAGCAAAATATTTGGAGGCTGCCGCGAAGCCACGTGCTAGCACCCTGGATACACCGTCGTGGTGAGGAATGTGGACGCTCAACTTTTTTTAACCCAGCGCGCCCAGAGATGTGACGTGTACATGTGTCGTGACACATCCTCTTTTATGACACTCGGACGCCCCCTGCGGGCCATTTTCATGCTCTAAGGCTCGAATGAGGACATTGCCGGGTAATATCTTTTGTTTCTATCCTTACACGAATACCTTGGCCGTCCCGGACGCACGCGCAGTCCATGGTGACATCCTTGTGTCCATGGAGTGACCCTACTATAGCCATGTATGAGGAACTCATGCGAGTACATTTGTCATTCCGCACGATAGCTTGTTCCAACATAAATCCACGTCTATTCGAAGCCAAATCTTTCTTCTCGCATGTCGTCCCTTGTATGGTTCGATCATGCAGGTGATACAGTGACCCCCCGAATGGCAGTGGGTCATTTCTTATCATAGACGAATTGTTCACCGGTCTACATTTCACGTGCAATGGTCATTCAAGTTCAGTGAGTGTTCTATTTCGGGCAAGCTCCAGCTCTTGTGACTGCTCATGGAACGCAGTCGCGGGTTGAGTGTGGTTCAACATCGGACGTATTATCGATTCCGACTGGACATTCGAGGGTCTATGCGGTTCGGGTGTTTCTTATTTAGGCCCAGACACTGTGTACCCTCTTCTTCTTGCCATTTGAATGAGATCGAGTCAGCACTTAGCACCCATAATCATTATTTTCGTACATTTCTCCTTGTAAATCACTAAATTGAACTGCATACAACTTCGTTGCTACACTCTGAATACAGCTGTGGTTTGAATTTCTCGAAAGTTTTTTTTGGGGGGGATTTTGCTCTACATGCATGTGCGTATCAGTGAGCAGACAACGCGGGCATCGCTTGGTGAGCGTGTCTCCCGTTCATACGGACCTTTGTGGTTAGCCGTGGCAAATACACGCCCACCTTTGAATCAGCGACAGGATCTTTGGGTGGTCGTTCGCTTCTTCATGTGTTGTAGATGAGACACAGACCGAGAGGGCGGGTTGGGGATCGTGAAATTTCGATTTCCATGTCCCATACTTGTTCTGCAGCATATATCCTCGTCTGCACGGATGACACCAGCAACAGAGTTCAATACTTACGCCGCTGGTATAGAACATCAATGCTAATAGCACAAACAACAAGGATTGTCGAGTCATGCCACAAGATGTCAGCGAAAGAAACATACAATGATCGGACTCTTGTTTGCTGTACCTCTCTACAAAGTAGTCCTCTTCCTCTTTCGAAAAGGTACGGAATCGGAGGGATCTGGAACGCACATCAACCGCTAGAACTGACTGGGAGTAATAGAGACTACTTGCCTCTATGCCGTCCCACGCACCCATAGACGTGTCCCGACTGCGCAAAAACGACTTCGGAGGCGGACTCGCGACGCTCCTCAACGTGCCTCGCAACGTGCGCCTGACATCTCTATTCAGCTCGACAACGACTTCGAACGTGTTTCGTGTGAAAAAGACTTGGTAGGAAAGAGTGGGTATAAGCGTCGAGATCGATTAGATAGGTCGGAAGTCGGTCGAGGAGGCAAGGTACTTGCGGAAATCAGAACAAGGACGCCAGGGTGGTGTTCGTCATTCGACTCGCTGGAATCGTCACACCGATCACAGCGGGAGAACACGTCGGGACGTCTCCTCGCGGCGTCGTAACATGCGACCGAACCACAATCGTGTCTGTCTCGCAAGGAGTTAGAGCGGTTGGCAAACGGACAATGGTGCGTACCCCAGGCAGATCGCGAACGGAACTCTGGCATGCTCGAGAACACATGTGAAATCTCCGGTGATATCAGACATGGTACTCGACGATCGGATGTCGGAGGGGTGCGGTGACCCTCCAAATCTGCGAACGTCGATGGCTACCAGACGGTAATCGTTCTGAAACAGACGCATGACAGGCAACCATTTATCTGCAGAGGGATATGACATGTCCTGAAGTGTTCAATGTGGCGGTCCCAACTACTCCACAGACCATGTACCATCAGAATGGTCATTTTCGCAGAAGGGTTGACATCAACGTATCCTACCCCATGAGAGATGGCCTCGCGAAGCGCATATAGGCAGCCGTGTACTCACCAATGGTAATGTTTACGGTCTGGTGGAAAACCCAGTCGATGGCTGGGTACATTGTACTCGCCTGGATCGAATGCGGCGAGAGTAAGGACACCTACTGAGCAAGACGGCAAAAGCTGGTGGTGAATGCGCGAAGTGCGTAAAACATGGAGGAAAATCCAGGCATACAATTGTGGCGTACAGAACGACCACAAACTAGGACGCTGCAAGGCTATTCGTACTCAAGACTTGCTGCGAAGCCCAAAAGAAGCACCGAAAAGAACGGTGACGTAGGGACGACGATCGAAGTAGGTCCGCAAACATTTGAACAACAAAGTTGTGAAGAATCGTCTTCCGAATGTTTCCGTGGTCGGAGCCAAACAACTTGGTGGAGAGGCCAGGATGGGGATGTCAACGCGCATGACAGTCAACGATGGTGATTCTGCGCTACTGGGATGCATGGATATCTGCTCCGGCCCCGAGTCGCCCAGACTCCGCACTGCCACAACGCTCAGAAGGGTGCTTGGCGAGGGCGACCCGACGAACGCTGTGGTCTAAATTTTCAAGTAGAGTGGAGAGATCGGAAATAGCGTAGGTTTTAACGTCGATGAGGGCAAGGGAACTACCTCGAACGCGAAACGGTTGGACGTCTCAATCTGAACATCACGTAGAGCACAAAGACCACATTGTTGTGATAGTGCTACCCGGAGGCAAACCTTCCTATATGTAGCCAAGCATATCCTAAATCTATGCCGTCCAAACCTTGGTGATCAACTCGGTTAGACCTATCATGGGACTCAGTCACACCACATGGCGTCAGAGCGGGAAGGAAAACACACCAATATCATTTGTGTTGAACTGGTAGACGCCGACCAGAACGCCGACGGTCGCGGCCCTGAGCGTCCAGGCCATCGAGGGGCCGAGAATGGGGAACTTGCGCTTGTGGAGATAGTCGACAAGGATCGCATCGAACTATTTCTCCGAAAGGTCAGTGATATAAGAGAAATAGAGTAATTGGCGGCGTTGCCTACCCCGATGTGACTGTGCATCACGAGGGAGATACCCAAGAGACCGTCAAGGACAGGGTAAGCCGTGCCAGACGTTGCAAATGCTGCCGCGGTCATGGGAAGCAAGGCAGCGGACAAAAGGCGTTCGAATGCCCAGTGGTAGGACCCGTGGGTCTTTGAGGGAGGTGGGAAGGTTGTTGGGTCATTGACGGTTCCCTTGAGGATTGCTGCCGTCGAGCTGGGGGCGTGTCTCGCTGGAACCACACCAGGGTTGTGCTAACCGTAGGAAGGTGTGAAAGACATACCTTGGAGCGCCGAGCGCAAGACGTTGCGCCGAGTGGTTGAAGCGAGCGTTGAACGCAGCAAAAACGATGTAGACATGGTCGATGGTCGCGAACGAGGGTGAACCAATCACATGCCCGGTTGCAGCCGATTCCCGAAGACGAACGCACGGCGATTCAATTCATGACCGGCCTACCCCCATTCCCTTCCAGCTCCGAAGGCTGGACTGCTGGATGTGCGCTCAAGTACTGGGAAACCGATAGGATGGCGACAAGCACCGGGAACATGGAGACCCAGTTCGTCTGGGGGAGGTCATGCCTCTATCGTAGGTAATTTGCGCCTCTGCAAGTCAACTTTGTATCACTTCGCAGGGCTAGAACATCCTTGGAGCAACGACGCAGATTCCACGCACTCGCAACCCGCGGTCCTCTTCATAACTCGGATCCATGCTACATACACTGCCGCATACGGACTTCAGCGGCAACGCGGCACGAAAGCGCTGCAGGTAGGGGTGCCTATGAACCAAACGACCGTGAAACGGACTTCCGTGTACCCTCACGGCACACACCACCACTACCATTCAAGAATCACGCAGAACGCCGCACAGGCGCTTGTTGACATGCTCCTGGCACTCCACTCGCAGCTCTTGTTATCCTCCTCGACAGGTGGCGCCACACCTGCGTCACCACTAAAACCTTAAGATCGTACTATACCGGCCAAATAGACCTAGGAGGTGTCCGCATTATTGTTCGGTTGGAACCAACCAATAACATTGTTGAAGTAATTAATCGGGTGACCCATGACCGAAAATTCTCTGTCCAAAGGTAGGTGCGTCGTCAAATCTTTATAATCTGCCTCCATGATATGTCGCCCATAGGATTTAACCCATTCGGAACGTACGGATGTAAGGGGTTTGTAGCCACCATACAAGCAACTCACAACATTTCACTGCAAAATCGAAGCATAGGATCACTGTAAGCAGAAGCGAAAGCCTGCCTAATCAACAAAAGTCGCCGGAGATTTGGTAGCTTGGTCCAACCACACTGTCTTCTTTCCCGCTGTCCGGTCAAGGGTAGTCTGCATGTCTGGAAGTCTACATCAAGGCGCCGATGCCACCTCTCATGTACCTAAACTTCGTGTACTAGATATACCACTACACAACACACAACTGTAGTAATGGTACAAACCGAATATCAGAACTCAGAACTCAGATACAAGAACGGAACAATCGTCTTCGTCTTCGTTCTCTGGTAACTCTTCCTCCATCTCGTCTTCATCGGACTCACTATCTGGTTGCTCTTCATCATCAGAGCTATCATCTTCGAACATCCCTTCCTTCCCAGCTGTCTGTGAATCCTCAGATCTGTTGTCACTGAGTTTGGGTTCATGATTGTCGTGATACTCGTTGGAAAGATCCTGTATACCCATAATGTCAGGCTCTTGATTCAGTAGAGTCGGAAGACGATATTGAGCAAGGCACCCAACACCAAAGTCTGTATATCGAGTAAACATATCCCGATCAGCAAAGCTGGGGGCGTCGTCAGGTTTGCGGAAGATCCATTAGATAGGACTCACATGTTGACGGAGTAGACTTCCCAATAATCGACATTGTTGTTTTCCTGAGCAGCTGAGGGACCGGAACGGAGTAAAATCTTGCGACCGTGGAAGTCAAATGCTGTGCCCGAGTCAGCAGGAACGAAACCGATCTTTTGGAAGACGAGCATTCTTGAAGCCCCCAGTGATACCCAGGCAAAAACTCCAAAGCAGTGGACCCAGAGCACTTCCATTCGTCCCGTAAAATCTCTATGGTCGACTTTGGTGACTCTGGTGAGAAATACTGCCAAAACTTGCGCGTACCAGAAAAGATGAGCATTTTTGACCATCCTCCCGCGAGAGTAGCATTATGGATGAAACAATGTCCAGGATGCAGTGTGTCCTGGTCGCGGCGCATGTTGTATGTTGTGGTAGTTGGCCTCAAAACGCTTTGGCCAGAGGACATTGTTGAGGTTGTTAACGAATTGTAGGGTGGCCCGCTCCTCACTGGAAAACACACGCTCGTCACCATCATATTCAGGGTTCATCAGTCGTGACAAAAGACGATCCTTGAGCTTAGGAATGAAGCTCTGAATTACTATCATCGATCAGTGTCCTTCAGCAGACGCTAGGAAGGAAAGCTTACCTGGAGAGACCGTGATAGTAGGCGTGGGCTTGGCGAGTGGAGAGGATGCTAGACATGATCGAGAAACGAGGAACTTGATCGTTCGATGATGGTCATAACCCATTGATTGATATTGAAGTGGAACCTGAACGTACTCGGATGCTGGAATCAAGCACGGGGGGCATCGTATGGGTCGGGTCCACGAATGGGATGGATTCAATGGATCCCGTAGCCCCGCAATAACCGAAAAAAGCTGGACTTTAGCGAGCTCGTGCGATCTGGGCGTGGTGACCATGGTGGTCCGTTGGGGCATTGCACCAGTGTAGGGTGTCATGGTGGAGCTGGGGCACGGTCGGTGTCGGGGAGTCGCTCGGGCATTGGGCATTACGGTCATGGCGGGCATTGGGGCGTCGAGCCCGTAGTATGGTGGGCATTCGGGCATCGCGCCCGTGGTACGGTGGACATTGCCCGCAGGATTGGAGGGGGGGTTGGTTGTTGTGGCGGCCGTTGGTGGGCATTGGGCGTCGCGCCCGTGGTGAGGCGGGCGATGACTCGGAGAAGCATCACTTAAGGCCGTCGGTGGTTGGGCATGGTGGCCATCGCAGTCGTGACATTGTGCCAATGGTGAGATGCGGCCACTGGGGCGTCGCGCCGGGGTTTGTCTTTCATCTATTTCCTGTACCAACGAGTATTTGTCCCCTGGGACTTGGCACGATTCGTGGAGACCAGTGATAGGCTTGTATCTACGACAACCTGTATAACAACCGGTGCAATGTAGCGGTGTCCCGTGTCCCCACAACCCATATAACCAAACTTGAAAGGTTTGACCGCAAAAGAAGCACTCTGGACCGCACAAGTGAGCATGCCTGACATGTCGTGCTTTCCATAGCTTGGCGCGCCACGCTTGTCATGGAAACCGGGAGTTCAACAAACTGTGCTCGCTCTACTTCCTACTGACGCTCTCACCACCACCCAAGCAGCCTTCACTGTGAACCACATTCTTCATCGCGTACCCTCTCAGAATGTCGGCAGAAAACCCAGAGGACTTTGACTCGGGGCTTCAAGAAAAGTTTGGCCGCTTCAGAATCCTTATCGTCGGGCGCGCAAACGCCGGCAAGACGACCATTCTTCGGGGGATCTGTAACTCTACGGAAAACCCAGAGATCTGCGATGGTGATGGGAACAAGGTATGGATCTCGGTCAAAGTATATTGTCGCGTCGTGTGTGGAACTAGCCACTAGGTCGAACTGTCGGAAGTCGAACGATCCAGTGGGGTGAGGATGATTGTTTCACGTAATATCGAGTCATTCATGGTGTTGTGGTTGATCGTTTGCAGCGCGGAATCCACAACATCGAGAACGAACTGATTTTCCGGAGCAACGAGAAACTCGTCTTCCATGATTCGCAGGGCTTTGAAGCTGGTCGTGAAGACGAGTTCTTGCAAATGAAGAAATTCATTGCAGATCGTGCGAAGACCACCATTCTCCGGAAGCGTATCCATGTGATATGGTAAATAGGACAGTCGTGTCGTGGTAGTTTGACCACATTTCATGCAGGTATTGCATCCCAATGGACGAGCTCGATCGAGCAATCCAACATGCCGAGGAAAGGTTTTTCAAAGAATGCGATCCTGGGAATGGTGAATTCTGCCATCACTTTCTTCTCGAACTGATACTAGTGACCTGCTCAGTTCCTGTTATAGTACTATTCACGAAATTCGATGCACTGTTGCCTGTCGCGCTGGGGAAATTAGCGCCTGCTGACCGACAACTGCCGCTACGAGAGCGGATGTCAATGGCCGGGTCGCTCATTGAAGGAATATTCAATCGAGCTGATGTATGGGGCCGTCTTACCCAATTGACATATCCCCCAAAAGCATGTGTCCGGATTAGGGGTTTGTACACTCTTCCTCACACACATATGAGTCCCACATTATTGCATGTGCTAGGGCTCCACAAGTCCAATGAGGGATGCAGCACACTCTTGGAAACCACCACAAATGTCCTCAGTCAAGAAGCTTTGCAAATGTTGCTGATCTCAGCACAGGAGGCAAATATGGCACTTTGTGTGAGATATGCAGTTCAAAGGTAGATGAACACAACCAGTGATGCCTAGTTAAGCTAACATTGTGATTCCAATGAAGCTTGATACATGAGACAGACAAGGTGTATCACTCATTATTTCCAATAGCTACTACAGGTCAACTTGGACTTCAAAAGCTTGCTTGTTGGTTTCCTCATCTTCAGGTACACAAAATGTTCATGTCTGGTTTTTATATGGACTGATGGGTTTCTGGTATTCCTTGGGGGATCACAGCCAGTGAGTAGTATGCTCTTGTTGAGACCATGCTTATGATTCCATGATTTCATTTTGTTCTGCTTTGAAAATCATAGAGAGTGAGTTCTGCATTGTGGCGTTGGTGGAGTGGTGATTCTTATGTTTCAATCTCCCCTCTTCATCCCACTTTGAAAATCATAGGGGGTGAGTTGTGCATTGCAGCATGTTGGTATGGTGATCATGCTCATCTTTCATCTTCACTCTCCATCCTACTTTGAAAATCATAGAAGGTGAGTTGTGCAATGGGATGTGAGTGGGGTGATGATACTCATGATTTTATCTCCACTCCCCCCCCACACACATTGGGATTGTAGAGGGTGAGTTGTGTATTTGACATGTTGGTGGGGTAATGATGCTCATGATTTTGTCCCTGCTCTCCATCCTACTTTGAATTCATAGAGGGTAAGTTGTATGTTGTGACATATTGGTGGGGTAATCATGCTTATCACTCCATCACAACTCTCCAACCTACTTTGGAAAACATAGGAGGTGAGTTATGCATTGTGGCATATTGAAGTGCTCATCATTCCATCTCCACTCTTCATTTTATTTTGGCAATCATAGTATGTGAGTTATGCATTGTGATATATTGGTGGGTTATTATGCTCATCATCCTCTCACAACTCTTCAACCTACTTTGGAAAACATATAGGAGGTAAGTTATGTATATGTACATAATAGCATGTTGATGTACTCATCATTCCATCTCCACTCTTCATCCTGCTTTGGCAATCATAGTATGTGAGTTGTACATTGTGGTATGTATGCTGATGCTTCCATGCTCACTTTTAATCCTACTTTGGCAATCATAGAATGTGAGTTGTGCACTGTGGCACATTGGGATGGTGATACTCATGATTCCATCTCCAATATTTGTTGTACTTTGAAAATCATAGGTGGTGAGTTGTATATTGTGGTAAATTATAGGGTAATGCTTATGATATCTTCATCCTTCATCTTGCTTTGGATATCATAGAGTGTGGGTTGTGCATTGTGGCATGTTGCTGGGGTGATGATACTAATGCTTCCATCCCCATCTTCTGTAACCTTACTTTGGCAATCATAGAGTGTGAGTTTTTCATTGTGGCATGTTGGAATAATGATGCTCATGATTCCATTTCAAATCTTCATTCTACTTTGGCAATCATAGTTGGTGAGTTGTGTGCTGTGGCATGTTCCTGGGTTAATGCTCATGATTTCATTCCATTGGGCTTTCATCTTGCTTTGGAAATCATAGGGTGTAAGTTGCACACTGTGGCATGTTGGTGAGGTGATGATGCTTATAATTCCATTTTCATTCTCTATCCTGCTTTGGCAATCATAGTATGTGAGTTGTACATTGTGACATGTTGGTGTGATGATAATGCTCATGATTCCATCTTCACTCTCCATCCTACTTTGAAAATAGTATGTGGGTTGTGCATATGGCATGTCAGTGGGATAATCATGCTCATGATTCCATCTCCACCCTCCATCCTACCATGGAAATCATAGACTGTAAGTTGTGTGTTGTAGCATGTTGGTGGAATGATAATGCTCATAATTCCATCTTTACTCTTCATCCTATCATGGATGTCATAGGTGGTGAGTTGTATGTTGTGGTGTATTGGTGGGGTGATAATACTTATGATTCCATTTTCATTCTCCATCTTGCTTGGAAATCATAGAATGTGAGTTATACATTGTGGCATGTTGATGTGGTTATCATGCTCATCATTCCATCACCACTCTCCATCTTGCTTTGGAATCATAGTTTGTAAGTTGTGTATGGTGGCATGTTGGTGGGGTAATGATGCTCATTATTCTATCTCCATTCCCAATCCTTGGAAACTATAGAGAGTGAGTTTTGCAAGGTGGCATGTTGGTGTGGTGATCATACTCATTCCACTCCACTCTCCATCCTACCTTGGAAATCATAGGAAGTGAGTTGTGTATTGTGGCATGTTGGTGTGGTGCTGATTATTCCATCTCCACCCTCCTTCCTACCTTGGAACTTATAGAGAGTGAGTTATGTATTGTTACATGTTGGTGTAATGATCATTCTCACCATTACATTTCCATTCTTTGTTTTGCTTTGGAAATCATAGGAGGTGGGTTATTCATTGTGGCATGTTGAAGTGGCAATCATGCTTATCATTCCATCTTCATTTCTCACCCTTCTTTGAAAACCATAGTTGGTGAGTTGTGCATTGTGGTATGTTGGTGGAATTATCATGCTTATCATTCTGTCATCATCCTCCATCTTACTTTGGCAATCATAGCTGGTGTGTTATACATTATGGCATGTTGATGGGATTATTATGCTTACTATTTCATCTTCACCTCCTTATTCTGCTTTGGAAATTATAGTTGGTGAGTTATGCATTGTAGCATGCTAGTATGGTGATTATGCTCAAGATTCTATCTTTGCTCTCCATCCTATGTTGCAAATCTATGTTGCAAATCATAGGAGGTGAGTTGTGTATTGTATCATGGTGGAATGATCATGTTCAAGATTCCATTTTCACTTTACTGTATATTCTACATACTTTGCAAATCATATGTAGAAGGTGAGTTACATATTCATTGTGGTATGTTGATGGGGTAATCCTGCTTATCATTCCATCTTCATTCTTCATCTGTTTTGAAAATCATAGAGGGTGAGTTATGCACTGTGGCATGTTATTTTGGTGATCATGTTCCAAATTTCACCTCTATTCTCCATTCCCTTTGAACATCATAGGAGGTGAGTTGTGCATTGTGATATCTGGAAGTGATTACATTTATGACCTTATATTCTTTTTTCCTACTTTGGAATTCATAGCATGTAAGTTATTCATTATTGGTAAAAGTAACCATGTTAATCATCCTATTATTGGTGTTATTACAATTATACCAGGTAAGCTGTGCATTATGGCATGTTGATCATCATGATTTTACTCATGATTTTACATCTATTATTCAATTCTTATATGGATATCATAGGAGGTGAGTTGTGTGTTGTATAGAATTAATTTGAGTGATCATTTTCTTGGTTTTATGTTTCCCTATCATCAACCTTTGGCAACAATAGAAGGCAAGTTATTGTACAATTGTCAAAACAATAATGCTGATCATCCTTCTTCATTTCCATTGCTAATCATAGTTGGCAAGTCATGCATTTTGATATGATGCTGAGTTTTAACAAGAACAAATGATTACATATCCATTCTTTCCTTTATTCTTGTGGTTGTAGAAGGTGAGCTTTATATGCTATTATTTCTCTTATTGGATTATTCTAATGTAAACAAATATATCTACTGATGAATTAGCAAGTAAGACATTTTTATTTCATATTCATCACATTTCAAAGTTTAACATTTTTACAGCTGGTATGTCTTCTTGTTAATATTGATTGCCTCTTCCTTATAGTGTCTTCAATAGGATGTAAGTTTTTGACATTGCACATATTTAGTGACAACTTATTTATGCCTCTTTTAGCAGGTGAGACTTACAAATTTCAAAAGATTTGTATTTACCAAGAGTTAAGGAGGTTGGTATATATATAACAAACCATACCATCTCTTATTCATTTTATAATCTCACAACTCACAGCTAATCACTGAAAATGAAGTACAGACTTTATTTACATCCTATTATTCTATATTGACATTTTATATATAGGTGAAAGTTTCTGGAAGTGAACTTCTAGCTCTGGAACCAAATAATCCAGTAAACTTGGTGATGTCCTAACCCATGTTTAAGCCTGATCATAAATACAGACCTTGTTTCACAAATGGAAGGAAAATCTTCAAGCTGGTGTTGGTATGTAGAATATTAATATTTAATGTGAATGTGTCTTACTGACTTTACACAACACAGATATTATTATCATATCAGAGCATTCTTACTTTCTACATCAGCAACATGATCCTCAACCATTCTCTTCTGCAGCTAAGAAGTATAGGGGGTCAGGCTCACATGATAGAGTCAAGAGGGCATTGGTGGAGGTCTTCAAACAATATGGCAAAGCATCTCACGATCAAAAAGTGGACATGGTTACTAATGTTATTCTTCAGAACCACATGTATGTGTTTAATATATCCCTCCAGCATTCTAACTGTTAAAGTGTTTACCCAGAACCTCTACCAAATAAGGAGAGAGAATGCCCCCATTGGATTCAAACTTCTACTTGGAGTTATTTCAATGGTGAAAATTCAAAGGGAGGAGATGTGTACAGAACAATATACAGTTGTTGGGACATTTCCTGATGGAGCCTTCATGTAAATCCTGTTTTCCCATGCCTGATGAAATGTATTCTTGAATTCATGATGTCTTTCAGCATGCTAAATTCCTCTGCACTCAACAATTTATAATACAGTATATATCTAGACTTGGGAAACAATTCTGGAAATCTATGTACTATAACTGTACAATCACAATTCACCCACCCAAGTTCTGCTCAGAATTGAAATTTGTTTTGTAATGCATAAAAGAAATAAATTCCAACCCTAGTAGGTTTCATCTCATGGCATGTCCATTTCTTCATCTCTCAGGATGAACCAACCTACTTGCCACAAATTGATCATGAGTATGATCCATGTACAGAAGACAAGCCAAAACCTGTAAATCTCAGTGCTACTTAACCTGTGGAATACATACCTATGTTATCCTTCATAGAGTACACATCACTTCAGGTGGGGGTACCATGATCAACAAACCTGAGACTTTGTCAATGGATACAGAAATCATTAAGATCAAAGGTCATGAACATAACTGAATGCCACCTCATTTTCTTTCTCAAGTTGCATCCACATGTGGCAACCATACCCACCCTCAAGAATATGAAACATAGCATAGGTCTGTTGTCTGCACATCAGGCAATAGATTAAACCATTTTAACAAAGACTGACGGTATCCTGGAATAAAATTCATGCACATCAGAAGATAGCGATCACCTGCATAGTGTCCTGCAGACTCCCTGACGGCTCATACAAGCCCCAGGTTGTTGGAATCATCGTTGGGGTGATATCACCTGAACGCATTAATAACCACGGAGGGTGCTGCATTCCACATTAGCCACGTACATGTGGGCATCAGTTTCATGGCATACGACGCGCCGTTGAACCTATGCAACAGTGTATCCAACCTGCCAGGGACCGGTGGCCGACAGCACCTTCACTGTGGTATAATACAGGTGCGGTGACAGCGAGGATTAGTGTATTCATCGCGAAAGTCTCTCCCGCCTTCATATCATGTCCATAGTTACCTCCATGACCAAGGATCCCGAGAAACTGCACAAGAGTATGAGCATACATCGTCGAAATTTTCCTCAAGATGTGATGAGGACAACGTACAAGGTGAAATGAACTGCATAGCGCACACCAGTCAGCGCAAAGAGAACAAGAACACCGAGAGAACACAGAATAAAACCAGCCCGACGAGAGTACTTTTATGTGTGCTGCCCGAGCAACGCAACGGCGACTCGTTCCAAGTCCAACAGAATGGTGTCCTGGCCCCGAGACGTGCACGTGATTGATTGTCGTCTGCGGGACCATCGCACGCCCGATGTCATGAGTATCAGGCACATGATATTTCGGGGCCATACCGTGCGTCTTTGACCGCGCTGCATACATGAGATACCGCGTGTCTTTGTTCATGCCAAGTATGCTTTCGAGGAAAGGAAGGAGTGCCAAACCAGGTGGGAGCGAGGACCGTCTGAGCTTTCGTGCACCGCGCTCTCGATGGTCAGCAGCACAGCTGTAGTCCGAACAAGGCGATGAACTTGGGCCAGGGGATGGTCAACGGTGGTATTGTCCCGGCTTGGCTTGGCTCAAAAGCCCCGGCCCAGGCGAGGCTTCCGAAGGGGGAGGCACTTCGATATCCGAAGATAGTCTGTCAGATAGCCATCAAACACACATTGAAACCACTGTAAACCATCATTTTACCGATAGCCCTATTCGACTGGTACTTCTTTGCATTCCAAGCTTTGGGGAGTTTCTCTCTTAACGAGGGCCCTTTCTCTGGGTCGCCCAATTCCTCCCTCAGAGAGCGCATGTCCTTGTTAAGTTCTCCAGATGAATGATCGGCGATTTTTTTGCAGAAGAACAAGGAGCCGTCCATCGGAATCAAGCTTGGGAAGGAAAACACCCTCCAGACCTTCGTTAACCTTGTCGTCGAGCCTAGCCATGATTGCGATGTGGCAAGAAGTGCCAGACAGGCCCGTCGGACACTGACGCAGTCACGTCACGTGCCCTGGACGGTGTTTCACACGCAGGACAGATTCTAAGTTATCGTGACGCTCGTTGCGCTGTCAGCTATAGGACGATCTTGAGATGTTCGTCGTGCTGCTGGGCGATGGGCCTTGCTCTCAGCTTCTCATATACCCGGTGATGGTGAGAATATACCCCCCAAGTAAACAATGAATGCAAACACGAGCAAGGTTGATGGTGCAACGAGGAGAGCCAAGAAAGCTTTGTTCCCGATGACCCAGGCATCATTGGCATGTTAATCCCGTGACAGTACATGGAAGTACAATAAAGAGAAGCACTGCATATCCGACGAGATTTAAAAAAATTGTCTATACTTCATAAGTCCTCGCTTTGTGCGTAGAGGGCCTTGGGCCCTTTTCAACCTCCTGGTTTCGAGGCTGGTATGGTGGCGTAGAATCGTTCCTCGAGAATTGGGATATATGCACTTGCATTGGCCTCATCCCGTAAGATGTGTCGTGGGACTCGATGGCAGTTGTTCCCCTCGCTGCGCTTGATAAATGATACACGTTCTGCTGGCCCATGGCGACGCGGATCAGTACCATATAGAATGCAATAGAAATGATTGGCATGACCTGTGGGAGAAACGTGAGTTTCGTGGAACCAAGGTTGTCACGGAACGGGCCAAAATCACCATGTCTAGGACGACGTACTGGCCATTATTAGAATTGACGAAACAAAGGAGTGCGGTGAAGAGGGTGGCAGAGTACAACAGTGCTGCATCAACAAGGATGCGGAGGACTGGCATCATCGTACTTTTCGGCGAGACACGCACGGACGCAACGCTACGCTCTATCATCCAGATACGATACGCGAGGAGCCCTAGTATCCCATTGAACGAGTGTGACTAGATCCCGAGATTGCATGAGCTTACCAGAACTCAGCAAGTTAGCCGTAAGCGTCGACGCGTAAAACGCGGTTATCCACTGGGCGGTTTCCTTGGCAAAGATATCCGAGGCATTTGTGGTGGCTTGTGAAACGCTGTAAACTGAACCAACGCCGGACACTGAGGTGGAAACATCATCAATGGTGGCGATCTCTGAAACGTAAATTCGTCGTACCCGCTACACTACACCAGAGTAACGAAGGGAGGACGATGCTCCAGAACGATTGCCATACAACATAACAGCGGTATATCTAGATGCAGATCAGCAAAGGCCATCCGTATGCGATTTGGAACGACTTGCCACCACGCCATCGCCAAGAAGCGTTTGCAATGTGTAGATTGCGTTTTTGATAACAAATGTTGGTTGGGCAACGTCCCCAAAGAATGCATTCGGTCCGCCAGGGAAGGTATTGGCTTCCTTTACTAGGCCCTGGTCAATGCGCACGATATCGACGATCATATGCTTGAAAGCTTGTCAGAAAGGAGATCGTTGACATCGTCGGATGAGCTTACGGCCGTACTGAGAACCAGGAGGATAACGGCGACCGAGATCATCATCCGATTGGAAGCAGTGCGACCCTTTTCGCGGGTCAACACCCACATGGTGCCGATGAACATGAGCACCGAAA
>JBBPRB010000432.1:0-16369 GCA_038092815.1 Hortiboletus rubellus | reverse complement strand
GGACAAGGTCACATGGTAGCTAGGGGTCACATGATCACTTCGTCTCACTGGCACTTAGCTAAGTAATCAGATAAATAAAGAGGAATCAAAGAAATAGTATGCTATGTACATATTTGCAAGTGTAAGGGTATAACTAGAGAGATTAATGAATATCTCAATAACCAGTAGGTGGAAAGATCTGGAAAAATAGGGGTATATAGCTCATAATAGGAGCTATCATTCCCTATGGTATCAAGGAGTATGGTCCCCAGGGAGCTGTGGAAATTCTGCTTCTCAGGTAACTGCTTTGCTATGTGCGTGCATGAAACTAGTTTTGTGCAGGTCATCGCTGGAGTTCAGGAAGCAATTCCAAGATCTTACCATGGTTAAGAGGATCACCAACCTGTCTACTAACGTTATTCAGGTAAATGAGCTGTCTGGTCTGGACCTGAACACAATCGGCCATGAAATTGGTGATTGGATTCTTTGAAATGATGAAGGGCTCATTGTCGCGCATCACAATCTGCCTCTGCGGGCAGTGGATGCTAAGGTCAGGAGTTCAAGATGAGTTATCTGAGGCATTCTGAATTCAGGTTCAGAGATAATCGCAATGTTCAAGCGAATATGGGAGGATCTTGGGTTGTCAATCCAATCTAATCATACGATAAGGATGTCATCAGTGAATATCAGCATTGATACCACCGTCGGTGTCATGAAGAATCTCATCCTGGATCTCGGCATGGGCGAAGTAATGGTGCAGGTGCAGATCTTAGCATGCACCAACTTCAATCTGTTGCTTGGGTGACCATTCCATTGTTTAATGAGTGCTACTACTGACAATTTCTCAGACGGATCGCAGATGATTTCTCTCCATGACCTGAATACCAGGAAACAATTCACATTGTCGACCCAATCATGGATGGAAGGTTGCCCATGTTTCCATGAAAATAAGCAATGTAATAACCACCAATTTGTCGTAGAAATGGGTTTTTAGGCTTCGATGATCCAACTACCGTCAGGAGAGATTACAATTGCCTTACCATTTCTTCCATTTCCGATCTGTTTCCATCCATTTTTGATGAACATTTCACACCATTGTCCTTTTCATCCTTCTTGTATATGCACTTACCACCATCATCTATTGGACCAATTGCACCTTCATCGGACTACACTTTTCTTTCATCTACTCAAACTGTTTTGAATCCGGACGCTGCAGATGCTTTTTGTTCCATTTATTCATACAATACCAATTCCCATGCGCTGGCATACAAGCTGGTGGAGAAGAAGGTCCAATCAGTGCTTGCTCCTGTAGATGAGGAGTTCTGAGTTATACAATTATTACTGGATGATTCGCTTGCCAGGATAATACCACTACCTATACATCTACCGGACTTTATTTGCAGAATTTATTTTATGCAGGAAAGAGCTGATACCCTCGATCCAAATCCTGCAAATTGACTTTGGCAGGAAGAACTTAAGCTTGTGCACTGGATTGTGTGTGAGCAGAAGATGGCTTTTGCCTGGACACCGCTCGAGTGGGTTCAAATGGACCCAAGATACCTCCCTCCCATAAAGATTCCAACAGTGCCCCACACTCCCTGAGTACTACACAACATTCCCCTTCCCCCCACTATGTGGATTGAAATGGTAAAGATCATCAAGGATCGGATCACATCTGGGATCTATGAACCACCCACATCCGCCTACCATTCCCGATGGTTCTGTGTCCTCAAAGGGGACGGTAAATTCCTCTGCCTCATCCACAACCTACAGCCCCTCAATGCTGTCACAATCCATGACTCCTCCACCCCTCCTTTTGTCAAGCACTTTACAGAATCGTTTGCTGGCTATGTATGTGGTATACGGAATGATGGACCTTTTTGCTGGATATGATCAGTGACCCCTCCAACAAGACTTCCAGGATTTGACGACCTTCAGCAGTCCTATGTGTTCCCACCGTCTCACCACTGTCCCGATGGGATATACCAATATCATGCAAATATACCAGGCCAACATCTCATTCATCCTTCAAGACAAGATTCCTCAATTTACCTACCTGTTCATTGATGACCTCCCAGTCAAAGGGATTGTGAGTTGCTACCAGGACCCTAATGGTACTTACGAGACCATCCCAGAAAACCTGGGGATCCACTGCTTCATATGGGAGCACCTACAAAACATCCACCAGATACTTCAGCGGTTGAAACTCATTAATGTCACCATTTCTGCCAAGAAGTTCATTCTCGCTGCACCGGATGCTACCATCGTCGGCCACAAGTGCACCTTTGATGGTTGCATCCCCTATGACAAGAAGGTGGACAAAATTTGCAACTGGCCGAAGTGCCAGAACATCACTCAAGTACGCAGATTCCTAGGTGTGTGTGGAGTTCTCTGGATTTTCATCAAGGACTTTGCATTCATTGCTCGGCCATTGATCAATTTGACACAGAAAGGGGTTCCATTCACTTGGAAGGAGCCACACAGAGTTGCAATGCAGCATCTAAAGGATGCAATCTGCCTCTCCTCTGTACTGTGACATCTGGACTATGAATCCGGATGGGAAGTGTTACCTGAATCACTTCAGATCATTAACCCTGACCGATGTCGAGAGCCGGTATTCTCAAGCCAAGCTTGAGCTCTACGGATTGTTCCAGGCTCTCTGGGCCATCTGGATTTTTATCTTCAAGGTTGCTAATCTAACAGTAGAAATGGATGCCAAGTATGTAAAGGGGATGATCAACAATCCTGACCTCCAGCCAAACACGACCATCAACCGCTGGATCATGGATATTCTGTTATTTAATTTCCATCTTGTTCACATTCCTGCTACCCATCACACTGGAGCAGATGGACTCTCACGTTGACTGTTATCCAAGAATGGCCTCCCTGAGATAGATGATTTCGAGAATTGGCTCAACAGTGCTTATTCTTTTTCTATTTTCCTACTCAATGACTGCCTTTCTCTATCCAGCGGATCCACTAACATCTCTAGGTACTTCAACCGTGCCCCACCATCCTAATATGTTTCCATTTTTCTCTCTACACCTGAACCCAATGACAGCGACTTGGAGCTACTGCATTTGCCAAAAGCAGTCACTAAAGATACCCGGGTTGACCAGATTCGCAAATTTCTTGATTTCCACATTCACCCTTCTGACCTCACAGATATGGAGTTCACCTCCTTCATCAATGCCACCACCCACTCCTTCCTGCTTAACGGATCCTTGTACTGTTGGGAACCACATGGAGCTTATCAGCTCATTGTCCTGATCGGGCGTCAATATGGACTCATCTGAAAAGCCCACAATGACCTTGGTCACAGGTGTGTTCTCTATCCGCACTTGCCTGCTGCTACATTTTTGGTGGCCTATGTTGGTTGACCATGTCAAGTGGTACACCAAGACTTGCCACGAGTGTCAAATCTGGCAGACGAAGATGCTGCACATTCTACCTCCCATGCCGGTTATAGGAGATTTGTTCCATAAGGCACACATCAATACTATGGTAATGCTGCAATCCGGTGGTTACCACTTCATTGTCCAAACCCAGTGCACCCTTATGGCTTATCCGGAGTGGTAGATGTTGTGTTCTGAGAACGCATCCACACTCACGTCTTTCATTTTTGAGGACATTCTCTGCCAATGGAGAGCTGTTGCCGAGCTCATTACTGACAATGGCCCTGCATTTATACAGGCTCTCGATATCCTCACCAACTGGTATGGCATCTGTCACATCTGGATCTCTCCCTACAACTCCCAGGTGAATGGCATGGTTGAATGGTGTCACTTTGATGTCCAAGAGGCCATCATCAAAAGTACCCAGGGGGGAGAGGCTTGCTGGTCATCCACAGCTCACTTTGTTTTCTGGGCAGAATAGATAGCTATCCTAAAGTCTACTGGACTTTCGCCATACTTTAAGGTGCATGATGTTGAGCCTCTATTTCCATTTGATTTAGCAGAGGCAACCTTTCTTGTTCCCGCTCCAGACACTAACCATACATCCAGATCCGATCTAATCTCTTGGTGTGCCTGCCAACTTCAAAAATGGGTAGAAGATATAGATACTATCCAGAAAAGAGTACTCCTGTCATGGTTTGTGTCCATCAAGCACTTTGAGGTGTAGTTCAAGAACTGGATCCGAGACCATGACTTCCAGCTGGGCAGTCAGATCCTGGTCCAGAATATTTGGGTCGAGAAGGAGTTGAACCAGAAGACAAAGCCAAGGTACCTGGGCCCAATGGTGATTCTTCAAAAAACTACCAGGGGTTTGTACCTGCTGGCAGAGTTGGATGGGTCGATCTCAAGGCTCAGGTATGCAGCCTTTCAGCTGCTGTCTTACTTTCCAAGGGTAAAAATCGCCATCCCAGTCACCAAACTAACCGGATTGAAAGACCAGGAGCTAGATGACCACGATGCTGAGGAAGATGTTGAGTATGAGGAAGATAAAGGTAACGTAGTCCAAGATGACTAGTGCGACAAAAGCCTGGATGATCCCATTTTTACCTTATCTGTTCATATCCGTTCCATCCCAAATTTCGGCTAGAGCCCTCTGTTTCACCCTGGTATTTGTCCGGTGACACCTCACTCTTCAATTATTCCATGCATAGACGAATAGAAGTACTTCATCTCCATCTTCCTCATCGAACCAAAAAAAAAAAAAAACAGACAAAACACAAAAATCCATTTCCATTTCTCTGTCAGTGTCTCAATGAACTTACCACATAGACATTCATATTCAAACGTGCAACGAGACACACACCTATTATTACTAACCTTCTTTCTCACATCCTGGTGTGATCTGGTATAGACTTTGGGTATCCATGCAAGAATAGATGTGATAGACAAACGAAGAAGACAAGCCAAGTACAATCTTGCAACCCGGTGTCATTTCCAATCTTATTTCTATTTCCTTTCTGTTGTCTTCTTTCTAGATAAGATCAGTAGAAATGCTAAGAAAACGCTTACCAAACAACTAAATCTTATCTCCACAAATAGTAAATCTGTAGCGAGGTGAAGAGGAAACTCTTCCCTGGTCGAGTTGGTACTAGAAACAAGTATCAAGCTTGTAAAAAGGGGTTGACTATCAGGCACATGGTTTGTTCATCAATCATCAACAAGGTTGAGGGTGATTGGGGTTCAGCAATTCGTTGAGGGTCTGGGTTTTTAGGAGTGATGTACGAATTGTACAAGGAATAGTTGGGGGGATGGTCTAGTTAACTCTTGAGTTGCTAGAAAGGGGATACTCTATAGCGACTAGGGGTACTTTCCTAAAATGTGCTCTCAATGACTTCCAATTAGCTCCAGTTGATAAGGAATGCTCAATTGGGTAGGTAGCGTAAATACGCTTTACTCTTGCTACTAATTCACACACATCTCTTAATCATACAGCATAATCTTTCCTAAACTGATTCTATTATACACTAAGGAGTTGGCAATCAGCTTCAAATGCTCTGCTCAACCCTTTGCCCAAGGTACAAATGAACTATTAGGTCTCCCTACAGTGCGAATCACCATAAGGCGGCACCTCTACCGAGGCCGCAATTTTGGTCTAGGTGCCCTAAGATTAAATTTTTAGACTGAAATATAATCAAATTTGCATAATTCTGCATTCTTGAAAAACACCCCTGATTACGTAATCATTCACATTTGTGATTTGGGACAACAAATAAACATTGGAAGCCAATGCCCCCCCGACAAAGCGACAGAGACGTGCAAAACAGCAAAGAGCCTCCCAAGTAAAGGCCTTTGGCAGTGGATTTACTGAGGATCTACTAGAAATCACCCTTGATCCCGACTACCAGCCAAACATTGGACTACAATCCTCTAACAGTGCTGACGAGTCCTCTGAATCCGAGTCGTCCAATGGAATGTCCTTCAGTTTGATGGACACCTCTGAAATTGAAAAGGATATGGGAGATAGTGATGATGATGAAGAATCCAATATGGACTCAGAGATCGCCTGCGTAGGTGTCCATGTCAGCAAACAACAACGAACTGCCAGTGGTGGTGACCTCGCCACCATGCAGGCAGCTGACAAGACCGGTGATTATGTTGAGATATGTGCACGCCAGGCTGCAACAACAGCACATCAGTTTTGGTCAACAACCATGATAAAAGTCGAATTCCCAGTAAGTGATGTTAATGTTGATTAACGTTATGTTTAACTTTGCAAAGGATGTCCCGCCTGCAATGATATTGCCAATGCAGTCCATGCCAACATACACAGGCTCAGGACGTACATCAATATATCTTCGGGAGCGCCATTTGCGAGAGGCTGCAAAGAACAATAAAAAAATCACATCATTTTTTGCTCCACGTCCATGTCCAAGTTCCAGCATGACTGGTCTCTCACTCGCATCCAATACACCAAGCCCAAGCCATGAAGATGGATCCGGAACTGTGACTGGATTGGATGCCAGGTCACCTCAACCCACTCCGAGTCCCAACTTGACCCATGCCGAACTAAACCATTCACCATTGAATCATTCTGATTCTGGATCAGCAAACGGCAACAATACAGATGAGGCAGTGATCAACCCAGAGATTCCACTTACCTCATTTTTGGACACAACGGGTGATGACGAGGTCACAGAATCCAACACGGAATCGGTTCTTGAAACAGTCAATCGACTTCTGGAGGAAGTAAAGAAATACAAGTCATTTACGTCCATGTTTTATCTCAGTTCACTCCAGCGGTTCATTGCCTTATGGATGAAGTATCAAGGACATCCGAGGATCGTGGCCCCAATGCAGAAGGCAAGCCATGTGATTGCCACTTCCATTGGCAAGGGTCCATACATGGCTCGGAAAATTCGATCTCTGTACAGATACATCAGTCAATTCCGTACATTACCCCCTGTCAGCAAGGGTAATCACCATGCTCACCCATCATTGTTGAACAACGAACGGATTGCATCGGCTGTTCATCGATATCTAACTGTGCTTGCAAATGGCGAGGTAAATGATCAGGAAGGGTTGAAATAACCAATACTTACCCATTTCTCAGATTACGCCACTTTGTCTGATGAGACAGGTGAATGAAGTGATAATGCCTTCGTTGGGACTGGATACCAATGGCGGAAAGATCTCCAAAGTGACAGCACGGCGGTGGCTTGCTAAGTTGGGTTATGAGCTGGAAGAGGCAAAGAAAGGAATTTATGTGGACGGGCATGAGCGAGAAGATGTGGTTGCTTATCGGCAAGAGTTCTTGAGGAAGTTTGCTGAAAATGAGAGGTACAAGTCTGCACCACTGCACCGCATCACGATGAGTTGTCAACTAACAAAAATGGGCAGGCTGAGACGTACCTATACAGATGAAGAACTCGAGCCAGTTGAGCCGAACTTGGGTCCTGGCGAGAAGTTGCACGTTCCAATAATGCACGATGAAACAATCTTCCGTGCAAACGATTTGCGCTGCCGTGTGTACGTGCGTGATGGAAAAATGCCCTTGAGGAAAAAAGGTCATGGACGTGCAATTCACATCTCGGATTTCATCGTGGAACATACAGGACGACTTACTTTGTCACCGGCTCAGCATGAAGAGAACATGAAACTCCCAGTCGGAGAACGATTGGAGTTCGTTGATGCGCGTGAAATTATATATCCAGGAAAAAACCATGATGATTTTTGGACAAACGAAAAGCTCGTCGTGCAGGTTAGTTTTGACTGCTGCATCATGATCAATATTTTGAAAGTTGAAACACTTACTTGGGTCCATGCACAGGTCAAACGTGCAATTCAGATCTTCGAGCGAATGTATCCGAATGCAATCGCTGAGTTTGTTTTTGACCAGTCCTCAGCTCATGGGGCTTTTGCAAAGAATGCCCTAAATGCGAAAGAGATGAACGTTAGATCGGGAGGAAAGCAAAGGGCAATGCACGATACCTTGATCCCGATGGATAATCCAAATCCATCATTACGTGGTACGATCCAAACAATGGTCTTTCCTACAGATCTCCCCCTGGGACATCCAGGTTATGAATTCCGCGGGCAACCAAAGGGTATGCAGCGGGTCCTGGAGGAGCGAGGCTTGTTGTCAGTACTCGAAATGGCCAACAAAGGAAAGATAGTTGGCAAATGCCAAGTCTGCAAGCTCTCGCGTGAAGCACAAGAGTGGCGTTTTCGCGAGGCACAGGCAGCTGCTGCAGATGGGGCTGATGAGCTTGATGACACCGCCAGGAATGCCATTCACGAATCAGGGCGAACAGATTGCTGCATGCGAAAGATGCTTGGAAGTCAGCAAGATTTCAAGGACAAAAGGCCACTCATCCAGATTGTGCTTGAAGACGCCAGGCACAAATGTTGGTTTCTTCCCAAATTCCACTGTGAGTTGAATCCGATCGAAATGTACTGGGGTTGGGGGAAAGCGCGTGAGTTTGCCAGCACGAGTGGGAATGTTCCCATGGTGCAATGGGACTGATGCGGCGATAACAGGTTTCCGCCTTGTGGCTGATGGCACATTCACGACCGCAAAGCACCTTGTACCTGAGATTTTGAACAACTGCCCAATCAAGACAATGCGTGCATTTTTTCGAAAGAGTTGGCGCTACATGGATGCTTACAGGTAAACACTAAGCAGTGTCTATTTGAGATTTTCTAATTACTTTACAGAAAGGGCCTTGATGCGAAACAGGCCGAATTCGCCATGAAAAAATACAAGTCCCACCGGCGCTGTGGGCCAGCTGTTATGATGAGTGTTCCACTACTGTTGAACTGAGCGGGCGGAGAAGAATTGGGTTACCAAACATGGTAACTCCGACATCCAAATATAGTAACTCCGACTATCGGCGCTTCATGTTCACTTTCGAGTGGCCCAAAATTTTCTTAGCCAAGATATCAAGATTCTAACGAGATAGCGACCTTGTTTTAATGCCATAGAGTACATATACACAGTTTAAGCACCATCTATTGCCATTGTGAAAGTGTTATAATCATTTTGTTTCTACCTATAGATGAGTTGCCTATTTTGAGTGACTCGCACTGTACTAGCTGGGGATCTATTCCCTTTAGTTGCCCACTCTGGGATTTTCTCCCTAAAAGTGTCCTAACTGTCCCTATCCTAAGGGATGTAGTATATTCCTAACTTGGGTCTAAGTAGTTCTATTTATAGCGTGGGAATTACTCTACACAGCCTCTCTATTTGTTTGTAGAGGGGTGTACTTGTGAGCACTTGTTGATTGAGATTTACTCAAGTAGGAATCTTTTTCTTAAAAAAGGGAACTTTCCAAAAAGGGCTGAATTGCGCTCCTTATATAGTAATATACATGTGGCTGTGCAACCTTTGGTTCCGAGGTGGCTGTGCCAAGATATGACTGGCTCATACTGACTTGCTTTGACTTAACCTGTCAGAAAATGACTAGCAATAGCTAAAAATAGCCTTTGGCTTGGCAATGACTCATTCTGACTCATTCTAACTCATCATGCTGTGCAGGTCACATGATCACTTTGCCAGTCTAGAGGCAGTGCTTTGCTTGGTCCTCATTTGACTCACTTTAACTCATTATGACTTATTGTGACTCATGCTGTGCACAGTCACATGATCTGAGACAGGTGATTCGCAACTGAGGTCACATGCTCCATTTGCTTCTCTGACACATGGCTAAGTACAAAAGGGTAAAAGAGATATTAAAAAAATGAGTAGTTTTGTATGTAGTTGTAAGTAGTAATAAAAGTATATTGGGAGAAATTATTTTATTTCTCTGCAACCTGTAAATGAACAAATAAGGAAAAATCGAGGTATATACTAGACACTATGGTCTATATGTCCCTCAATTAGCTAAGCATTTGGACTGTGGGAATAAGGTGAAAACTCAGATCTCGGGTCAAATGTCTAGTATTGCATATACAATAACTAAGTATCCGCATCCAAACACTTTGGTGCAAGTCATCTGCAGGGAATGGATCCCTGATTGTTCATTCAATCAAGGATAATTAAGTTGGGGTCTTCCATTAGCCCTTTGCTATCCCTGATTAAGAGGGGGAGCTTTTTCCTCCTCTAATTCAGGGAATAGTTCATTTTGAGTCAATTCACAAAGAACTCTCTCCATATCTGCTATAGGATGAAATTGGGGTTCTAAGAAATGAATTAACTCCATTCTGTCTTCTAACAGTCCATGCCTAATCGGGTTAACCTGCCTAATTTGGGAATATAGGTCATTGTAATATCGATTATAAAGACAGGCATGCTTGTAGATCACATGGCAGTAAATACAATGCCATTGCACTGTAGGTGTTCCTTGGTTTCTACTGAAACAATCCTAGAGCATAGCTCCCTTAGGTTGCCAAAAGATAGCCGTAGACTTAAGGTGAAGTAGAGAAGAGGCTTGTCAGGCCAATAGAGTGAAACAACCCTAGAGCGTAGCTCCCTTAGGTTGCCAAAAGATAGCCGTAGACTGTAGGTGTAAAGAGAAGAGGCTTGTCAGGCCAATGAGAGTCCTTCTTATAGTGCTTTAAGGGAAAACACCAAGAGAACTAGACTGGAGTTCTCTGGTGCTGGCATCGAGCCTTAAGTACCTACTAGAGGTATGTACATGTTGTGACCGTATCTAACGATCTGGAAACAAAAGGGGAAAAGGGCATGGGATGGAACGGAAGTGAAACACATGAGGCCAACACGCAGCGTGGTAGAATGGAAGAGAAGCGTAATACAAGTGAAACGCGTGTATCAAGGAATGGAATAGAAGCGTGATTAAACACTTATGTGAAATGGTGAAACATAGAAGGAGACGGAGATGAAACATAATGTGAAATGGGGAAGATGAGAAGTCTCGTGTGTGAAATGGAGTGAAGGGAGTGAGACGACTATGACGCACGAGATAAGGGCGATTGGGATCAAGATAAGATATAAGATAAGATTGTCTGTTGTTAGCATAGAAAATGTTAAGTCCAACGAACATAGGGGTATGAGAATATACCGATCGTAACATAGAGTCCTTCTTATAGTGCTTTAGGGGAAAACACCAAGAGAACTAGACTGGAGTTCTTTGGCGCTGGCACCGAGCCTTAAGTCCCTACTATAGGTATGTACATGTTGTGACCGTATCTAACAATCCAGGAATAAAAGGGGAAAAGGACATAGGGTGAAATGGAGGTGAAACACATGAGGCCAACAGGTAGTGTGGCAAAATGGAAGAGAAGTGTAACACAAGTGAAACGCATGTATCAAGGAATGGAATAGAAGCGTGATCAACTGCTTCTGTGAAAAGGTGAAACATAAGAAGGGATGGAGATGAAACATAATGTGAAATGGAGAAGATGAGAAGTCTCGTGCGTAAAACGGAGTGAAGGAAGTGGGACGACTATGATGCACGAGATAAGGGGAAATAAAATAAGATAAAGATAAGATTGTCTATTGTTAGCATAGAAAAACATTAAGTCCAACAAACATAGGGGTACAGGAATATACCGATTGTAACACTACCCCCCTTCTAGGAATCAACTTCCAGGCGATTCAGCAGTGGTGACTTGCACTCGGTATAATTCACGTAAGGATTAAATAGCTTCTCGAACTGGGCAAAGGTCATGGACAGTTTTCGTGGGGCATTCAGGTGGAGGATGTGGAATTCATGGATGGTGTCCTGAGTGTTGGAAAGATTCCCGAGTGGTTCCCATGTACGATTTGTCTCTTCAAAGCCTTTCCAATGCACCAGATATTTGAGGCGGCATCCCTTCAATTGGGGATTGACCGAATAATTTACTTCGTGAACTTCTTCATGGTCTTCAGTGATATCAACCGGGCCGGGCCGGATAACAGGTTGGCCAGGCAACCTTTCCTTATAGGGCTTTATGCGACAGATGTTCACAACATTATGGATCTTCATGCCCCTGGGAAGTCTAAGCTTAACCGCATTGGGGCCCATGAGTTCCAAAATAGGGAAGGGGCCTAGTCACCATTCTGTTAACTTCTTGGATTGGCGTGTCAAGCGCACATTATCTGTGGCTAACCAGACCTTATCTCCGACCTTGTATTGCAGAGCCTCGGACCAGTGTTTGTCCGCTTGAGCTTTCATTCGCTCTTGGGATGCCTTCAGACTATTTCTTGTTTCCTCCAAAGTCTTGCTCATCAAATCGGCAAACTCCATAGTGGCTGGCACCTTGGAGACACACTGTTCCACACCCATGTGGGGGACATACGAATATGAGACTTCAAACGGGGTTTTATTTGAAGATGCTGAGATCTTTGAGTTATATGAAAATTGTGCGATTGGAAGCTAGTCCAACCATTCTTCTTGTTTCTTGACGCAGAACATGCGGAGATACTGCTGGAGATCTCAGTTCATGCGCTTTGTTTGCCCATTTGTTTGCGGATGGTGTGTGGTTGATAATTTAGACTTAATTCCTAAGCGAATGCAAACATCTTGCATCACTTGGGAAGCGAACTGTGGTTCGCGGTCCGATACAATCGAACGAGGGAGACTGTGGTTCTTTCATATATGGTGTAAATATAACTTAGTGGTTTCCAGTGCTGTGACTATTTTGTTGCATAGGATAAATACAGTTTCTTTAGAGAACCGATCTACAATGACGAGGATGGAGTCCAAGCTGCTAGAGGAGGGAAGATCGGTAGTGACGTCGGCGGAGATGTCCTGCCAGGGACCTTCTGGGATAGGAAGTGGGATTAATGTGCCTGCTGGGGTGTGGTTACCTCCTTTCATGCGTGCACAGCAATCGCATTGAGCGACATAGTCCTTGACATAAACAGTCATGTTGGGCCACCAGTAGCTTCTCCTGAGAAGTTCTATGGTCTTTTCATAACTGGGGTGACCAGCGACTGGCAAGTTGTGGCAAGATTTCATAATAGATAAATGAATGGATTTGTCATCAGGGACAAAGACTTTTCCTTCTTGGTTTCGTAATACTTCATCAACATGGCATACTCTGTGCTTCTTGCATAGTTCCTTAATTTCGCTCTCTTTGAGCACGTGTACTTTCTTCTTAATGGATTGTAAGATTTGTTCACCTTCATCATGAGTTGCGACTGGGATGGTCCATATCCGCTTTGGCGGAATCATTGTGATTCCTTCATTATTGTGTTCTATGCTAATTGTGTGGTCTTCTCTCCTAGAGAGTGCATCGGCCTTTATGTGAGTTGTGCCGGGCTTATAGATGAATAGATAATTGAAACGAGAGAGCCACTGCCACCAACGGGCTTGGCGTCAATTCAGGTTCTGTGACTACATAAAATACTTCAAGTTGGCGTGGTCGTTCCAGATCTCAAACTGGTGACGAGAGCCTTCCAGGTAGTGGCGCCATATCTCCAATGCTTGGATGATGCTCAACACCTCCTTATCGGCAATAGGGTGCCACTTGTCTTCTTTTAATATAGATAGCACAGCCCCTGTGGCATAGTCTGAGGTGTTGGTTTCAAGGTGGAATTGACAATCAATGTCCGGGAATGCCAAAACAGGCGCTGTGGTAAAACATTCTTTGAGCATGTCGAACACGACTTGTTGTACTTCTTTCCACTTGAAGGATTGATCCTTCTTTAATAAATCATTCAAGGAACGAGCATGCTGGGTGTAGTCCTTGATGAACCTTTGGTAGAAATTGGCAAGTCCAAGAAAACTACAGACTCCTTTGACATTCTTGGATTCTGGCCATTCCAAGATGGCTTTGACTTTCAAATCGTCCATTCTAATTCTGTCGACATCAACCATCATGCTGAGGAACTCGACTTCGTTCTTCGAGAAGAAACATTTTTCTGGTTTTACAAAAAGATCGTTTTCTTCTAATCTCCGCAATACTTCGCACATGACTCTGTCATGTTCATCTTGGTCGTCTGTTTTTGTAAATATCATAAGGTCATCGATGTAGACCACTATTACGTCGTCGGTGAAGATACTTATTCGAGAAAGAACCCTTGGAACACCCAGATTCGTTTCGCGGGCTCAAGCTTTTCCTGACTTCTTGCGCATAGCCTCCTGATCTTTGAACCAGGCAGCCACTTCTTCGAAACTCATTCCTTGGATGGACTTCGAGAAGTCCTGACGTTTTCCTTTTCCTTTTGAGGTCTGGCGGACCTCTTGTTCATCTTCGGAGGTGCTTTTTTTGTCATTCCAGGATGTGTGTACTTCGCGTATGTTGTGGCCGCTTCCTTTCTTGCAGCCCTTCTTGTGCTGCCTGCTGAGCCATTTGCAGAGGGGGCAGGCGACTATGGGTTTTGAACAATTCTTCATGAAATGTCTCTCTTTGCCACAATTGTAGCAGCCCTTGTTTGCAGCCCCTATATCCATGGCGTTGGGGTCACGCTTTGAAAATTGTGGAGCCGAGGCTCGCTTCTGAGTTCTGCCCCTGATGAAATCAAGGGACTCTTGCGCCATTCCCACCCTTCTAATTTCTTGGAGATAGAGGGACAGAGATGTGCAGCAGTGTCCTTCTCTGAAAATTTGGGCAATGATTGCCCCTCGCATATTCTTTTCAAGCGGCTCGACGGTGTGCAAAGGGTTGATGGCTACCTGTCAGTAAAGCGCCTTCCATCGGATAATGAAGTCGTTCATGGGAGAGTCTCCTTGATAGCATTTGTTCAATTGGGTGTGTGCCCAGTCCTTTTGGTTGGTACTCCTAAAGAATCCTTCTAATTCGTCGACTAGGGTGTCCCAGTCGTACTGTCTTCCTTGTTGTAATCGTGTTTGGGCGAATCCACCTGCCTTAATGCCTTTGAGGCGTGAGAGAACAGCAACAACTGCCTCATAAGAGTTGGGGGCAATGGTGTTGACATTGACCTCAAGCCAAGCCTTGATCTTTGCCCACCATTCCTTGAACTTTGCTTTGGACCCGTCATACTCTTCTGGGTCTGTGAAAACTTCTACTCGTCGCGACGTTCCTCCTCCTGCAAGTACCACTCCTCCTGGTGCCACTGCAGTGAGGGCATTGACTTGTGTTTGTAATTGATTGTTTGCTGTTGTGAGTTGCATCACGTGATTGGTGACCGCTTGCAGGTCCGTCATTCTGTCGTTGAATTCTGCCAAAATGGTGGCTATCTTGTCCTCCCATGAGGTCATTCCATCAGCAAGGATCTGATTGATATGTTGCGACATGTTTACATAATAGAAGGGGAGAGGTTCTCTACTTGGTACAGTAGCGTTCTGATTTTCATAGAGATTTGGGGGGATGGAGGCTTATTCTGGAGTATTTGGGGTCTCCTTCCCGATCTCTCGTAATCTGTCAGTGTGAGATTCTTTTCCTTTTCTTAACCGGCTTCTTTACTTCCAGTCTTACTTCCTCTTCGCCACGTTCTTTCCTTTTGTGGCTAGATTCCGCAATTGGTGATGGGGTGAGGAGGCTAAGTGGGGATAACTCTCGCTTGTCTCTGGATTGCGGTTCTTCTTCGGAGATTAACAGAAGGCTTTACAACATGGGTCAAGTGTGGACGGATAAGATATTGTCCCTTGGGCTGAACACAAGGTCATTCGGATCTATGGAAAGATCGTCCGCCTCCAAGTGCTGGGATACTCTCACTGTGGATGAGTCGTCTGGGCCTCCCAATCTGAGGGCAAGGGCGACCGTGACTGCTTGGTCTATCTCTTTGTCTGAAGCATAGTGAAAGTCGGACGGTTGCAAGTCTGCTTCTAAGAGCCTTAAAAACTGTGTAGCAGCCAAGAGTAAACATGGGGATTGTGGTGGGTTCCTTTCCACGCCCTGTGAGCCTGCCGATTCCGCTGGTGAGGCTATTCACTCTCTTACAGGTTCCGGCTTAGCTACTTCTGCTGAGGCTGCGTACAAAGAATTAGAGGGGCCGACTTGACCCAAGTTAGAGGGAAAGAAGCGAAGGAAACGATGGAAGGTGATCGGCACTGGCTCTACCATAAGCTCCAAGTGCAAGCGATCCTTTGTGAGGGATGCACTTGTGATGGTAGTGTTAAGGTTGGCAAGGTAAGGGTAAAGTGGAGTCTAGTTCTAATGAAACAACCCTAGAGCGTAGCTCCCTTAGGTTGCCAAAAGATAGCCATAGACTTAAGGTGAAGTGGAGAAGAGGCTTGTCAGGCCAATAGAGTCCTTCTTATAGTGCTTTAGGGGAAAACACCAAGAGAACTAGACTGGAGTTCTCTGGCGCTGGCATCAACCCTTAAGTACCTACTAGAGGTATGTACAGTATATGTTGTGATCGTATCTACAGTGACTCCAAAAACCCTTTCCATACTAACCCTGATGGTGGTGCACGAAGTGCACCACCAAGCAGCGTGAGAATCACACTTAGCTTTGGTGGAGTTATAAATAGTACATACTCTTGGCTACAAGATCGTCCCCTATGTCACGTGATTTGGTTCGCAGGGTGCGGAGATATGACCATTACAAGACAGCAATGTCATGGAAAGGGTTTTTTCACTTTTGAACTCAAGGCCAGGATCTTAGTCAAATCATATAATATTTGCCATTGTTTGTTAGTACAAACA
>JBBPRB010000431.1:0-16376 GCA_038092815.1 Hortiboletus rubellus | reverse complement strand
ACTTCCAGGTCGTAAACCTTGCTTCCACGTGGAACAGGCCCGACCTGTACTAACTGTTTATTAGACTCTTCCACTCTACCACAACAAATTGCCTCTCGTGTTGCCGTTCAATAGAACAGTGCCATGCGGTCCAAGGATAGACGTCCCGTTTGCTAACGTAGGTGCATATGAGGTGTTGAGGTATCAATATATCGTGAGAGTGAAGAAGGCGAGTCGCAGGGGTAGACACGCAGGTGGAGAAGCTGGAGGGGGTGTGCGGTGTACTGACCATTACTTCGTCAAGAGTACTGGTTCGACCGTCCTTCCGTAATGCAAGTGACTTGGCTTGGGGGTGCTTCATATCACATCGTGACGGTGATCTTTCAAGTCACTTTTGGGCTCAACGAATCTGGGGTCATGGGGCAGAAAGATAACCGGCCGTTTACACATCTGTGCCGAAAGAGGGCAGGTAATCCTTGCTGACAGCAGAATTATGATATTCTAAAACATTGGTCACGATCGAAAGCTGCAACGAGGAACACCTATGCATTGGTCTACCGTCAAAGGATCCATCCGAAAAGCTCAGGTTGTATACCATGATGGCCGCTTTGCCCGATATGAGTAGGTTCTTGGAAGCTTCCAAGTCGGGGGACACGAGCGTGTGATCGACGCAACGTCGTTGGCCATAACTGGGTGATCTAAGCCATTAAAATCCTTGTCAAATATGAAGGACAAATCGCCATCGGTCTAGTACATATTACTCACGAAGGTCAGATTATGGCGCCGAAGCGTATGCGTGCTTGGTCCATGGCACGATGCATATTTACTGTTGTGGATTCAGGAAGACGGAACATCTCGAGAATTCTGGGGATCGCCTCGCGAGTAAGGATGTATTCAGCCCGAGATGCTCCCATTCCGGATGCGGTCTCTGATTTCCTATCAGCCATAAAATCACCGAATGTTGATGTCTTTTCCGGGGATCTTGATGCTAGAGAAGGTGGAGGGAGGTTTTGAGATCTTCCCGAGGATGAAGTAAATGACGCATAAAGTTTATCGAGTTCTAGGCTTGGATTTGGCTCAATCAAACCGCGGTCTAGGAGAGAAGACAGATATCTCGAAGATCTATAAGCTATGTCGAGGACCATCCAAAATTCCAGAGAAGATCGACGGGCTAAGAATAATGCATCACGGGAAAGGGGGTAAGGCCACTGACCTCTGTAGTGTGACCATGACCTCCAGACACAGAAAAAGAATGGTAAATTGGGTATTATGGCTGTGCACGGGAGGAAAGGTGAGAGACAACAATTGATGCAGGATAGACAGCGCACGTATCAATGTAATCGGAGCAGTGAGGGGGGCGATGAGCATCCATAAGTAAAATCCCCTTCGATGTCGTGGTCCACGACTCTCCAAAAGGGTCTGCAGGTGACCGAGGGGTGGATAATGTGTCCCGGTAGGATATAAAGAAGGAGGGTAAATGAGTGGTATCTATGTGCGGAGAAGATGGCTGAATCCACGACGTTAGAGGAAAGAAAACATGCATACTTTTGAGAGTGAATGTAATCTCCCAACATCGTTGACCCGGTTACCGGTACAGGTCAGGGGAACGGTGGATTCCAAGGATGGATCAATATTTCTGAGTGCCAACTCCTCAAATTCTATTCGATCAACCATGCGTTCACCTAATTCATAAGTCCATAGCTAGTCTGCGTGAATCACCTTTCTCGCAATCTTTGGTAGGAACATGCTCACCTTCCAGCTGCCTTTCGGTGCTTTCCCAAGACTTGTCCAGAAATCGGCAGCTTTGTTCATCACACTCTTCAGCACTTTTCTGTGCCAAGAGCAGTCTTTACGTCCACCACATGGTGAAATCAGATCGAAATGATAAAAAACCAGTACAGTATTCGCGTTGAAGTCGGATGGCTTCGGTCTGGAATATGGAGATATTTTGACCCTTGCAAGGGGAAATGCAATTATGCGCATCGGGTGTACTCCCTTTGGGAGTATGTTCATTTGTAGCTGGACGTTGAACGACTTAAACGTTGAACCCAGTGGCCTCTGCCAGCGTTAAGTCGTAGCTAGCACGTGACGCCGAATTAACCCGTCGCGTTGAAAGGCCATCCGGGTCGCCAATGGCCATGAATTCCCCTGATCCTGGCTCGCCCATATCCACTGACACCTCTGGGTCACCACCGCCAGATGATTATCAGTTTTCGAATCGTGATCAGCAGCAAATCTTGAGCGCTGCCGACGCTCGTTTGCTCAGCAACATCTCATCATTCCCTTCGACATCAGGTTCCTCGAAGCGCCGTCTCCCTGGAGGTTCTTCCTCAGAAGGTCCGCAACGCCGAGACCCGAAATCAAGGAGACGAGAGGATGCTTTTGGTTCCGCAAGTGGCTCAAGGAGGGTCATCGAGGGGCAGGCTGGCCACGCAATCGGACGCTCTATCGGTCTGGGAGGCAACACATTTCAGTCAAGGGGGGATTTTAGTTCCCGTCGGGACAAAGAAGAGCTCATCGATCTACCCTTGGTTGAGCAACTAAGGCAAGGTCAGTACCCTTGACGTTGAAGTCTAGTCTTTCTTCCTCAATTTTTACATCGCTTCGCTGGTCAGACTTTGGGGACCCATTCCTGGACTCTAGCCTGAAGCAACTCAGCTGATTGGATATCCATATTAGTTACAACATCGTCGTGGCTTAAATTGGTGAGTATCCTCCAACCTGGCTATTGATCTTTCTCACCTGTCCCCGAGCCACCTGCAGTCCATCCCGTCGTCCTCTATGGATGTGACACGAATAAAATTAGCTACTACTTGAGACTTCAATCGATATCATAACATCCATCCATTGTTGTATCCGGCGTGCAGCACTTACCCCCGATTGTTTCTCCCAACTTCAACGTGCGCGGCTCCTTTTGCGGGCCACATCAGATCCTGCTTTCCCGGGGTTACGGTTACTGTGGGGACACCTAAGTTTTTGAACCAGCATGTTATCTTTCAACTTGTATTCCTGGCCTTGTGAGCTTGTCATTCGCCTGACTGCTGAACCCCAAGAATTCGGTGTCACTTATAGCCCTGTGCACCCCCAGTTTCACTTGCTCGCTCATTGATCAACTGCTGTACAGAATGGCTAAGCAACAATGCAAGCATTTGACGTGTTCATTATTTCGTGATATCTTGGCAGTGCACTAACACACATGTGCTTGAACAGTTTAAGAATGGTTTAACCAAAGAGAACGCTGCAAAATGGATCGAGAATATCTGGGCCCCTCTTGAGCTTGACTCTAATCACAAGAGCACCCAGGATAGGCTATGGTACAGGCACGAAAGTGTCGTGAGCTTTGCTCCAAAGGTATATTCAGGGCAGTAGGTGTGGGAGTTATGATTGATCATGAGGGAACTCCTCGGTGACAAGAAACGTGCTGATCTGCCCAGCGCCTCATGGAGCGATTGTGTAAACCTTGGGACCGAAGCCCCTGAGCGCTATCCAGCCCAAAGCTCTTGATAATTGGCATATTGACAGTGATTTCTTCGTAGGTTCTCACTGAGAGGGATCTTGTGGATTGGAACTTAGAAACACATTTAGGTCCACTATCTGGATTCTATGACAAGTAGTGCCAGTTATTCTCGGACATCACCGGACACGTCATTCACCCGCTCTACATCCACCTATGTAAATGCCAAGGATGACCCTGAATGTCATTCCTTTCTCAAAGAAGTCAAGAAGTGTACCAGGTTAAACACGGTTACTTGCGAAGTCGGTGCCCCTCGATGGTGCCTTTGCTCAACAGCCGCTCGGCTTCAAAAGTCACCAGACTACTTCATATCCCCCGTTTCATCACCAATCCCCCTGTTTTACTCAAAGAGTCTAACTTCAACCGAGAGAACCCTGACGACTTCAGCTTTGTCGAGAAGAAGACCTCAAGGTCCTCCGTGTCCACATGTTTGACTACAACGTTTCGACAGTGCGGAGGGGGTTGGTTCCCCAGGGAAGGTGAGCAGAGATTGCCGCCGAGAAACAGCCGGGCGGAACTTCAAGCTTCACCCTCACTTACGACGATATCTGTGGCATGATCAATTGGTTCAGCACTGCAGCAGGTTTCACTACGAATCAATATGGCAGCCCATGCATTAATGTATGTTCGTCGGAGATTATCCCACTTGGGAAAGTCGACTGAATCACCTCGCGATGGCAGGCGACACGAATCTCCGGGGAAATCTACTATCGCCATGGTTGATAACGAACACCCATCCATGGAATTGAAAATTCTGCACCGCTCGGTTCCGCCGCCACTAGGCTGAGCCTCAACAAGTAACGGGCTTCTTGGAGAGATTTTCCCGGTCATTGCGCCCGGTCGGAGAGTCGGTGACAACCGAACTGAAATAAATCCTAATTGAAATGCGGACATGCGAGTGTCGGATCTTCTGCACAGGTACTTCAGTGTGGACATCCAATACTTGAATTAGATTTGGTCTGCGATTTCAGGGACATGCGTGCACAACATCGATATCTGAGATAACACCCCATGGCGCCAAAGCATCTGGCGCGGGTTGGGCGTTGGGTCTCGTGGTCAAGGGGAATGATTAAACGGACCGGTCAGCAAGTCAAGTCAGACCACTTGTCTGGTCAGTTCGCAAACAAGCACGCCTCGGCCCGAACCAAACGTGTTTCGAAGTTGTTCGTCCGAACTTTCCCCACTGGCGTTCAAAGGTCTGGCCAGCAGAAGACAGCAGTCGCCTACGTTGTCTTGAGGTCTATTGCAGCAGCAAATCGTCAACATGCTTAACGATTACAAGCACCTCACCCGTGTGCCAGATCTATTGTCATTCGTTCTTGCTGAAATCATGACATGGAACAGCCAACCAGGTGGACTTCTTCATGGAAAATGGCTACGTTGTGATCAAACAAGCTTTCAGTAGGGAGAAGTCCGAAGGGTGGACCAAAGCGCTCTGGGTTCGTCTTGGATGCAATCCTGACGACAAATCGACATGGCCTACAAACAAAGACCGCATCCATATGCCTGTACATAGCAGGGAATCTGTCAAGACATTTGCTCCAAAGGTGGGTGGCCCAGTAATGGTAACGAACTATGATTTCATAGTGTGAACGTAGGCTTGGGGGGCAATGACAGAACTCCTTGGTGGCGAAGTCCGTATCGCCGAAGATAGCGGTTGGTGGGGGGACTCTTTCATTGTCAACCTGGGATCGGAAGAACTCACACCTCAGACTGAATCATTACACCCTCGTGACCTGGACAACTGGCATGTCGATGGTGATTTCTTCGTGAGTTTCTTTGGCTAGTAGCATTGCATAGGTTGATTGACACGAGGTTGGGTCCCAGGTTCATTTCCTCGACTCACCTGAGCAAGGACTTCTTGTAATCCCCATCTTTTCGGATATCCAACCTCGTGGCGGTGGTACTTATATCTGTCCCGAGGGAATCGATATGATTGCAAAACTACTCGCCGCGCACCCCGAAGGACTGCTCCTTGGCCCGGGACAATGCATGACCCCTTCGAACTCGACATACGCAAATCCAAGAGATGACCCTGCTTGTTGGTCCCATCTTCACGAGATAAAGAAATGCAACGAGTTTATCGAGATGACTGGGGAGGTCGGCGATGTTGTGCTTTTGCACCCGCTGATGCTCCACTCGGCGTCAAAAAACCACCTCCGCATCCCCAGAGTCATCACGAACCCACCCGTGGCGTTGAAGCAACCCTTCAACTTCAACCGAGATAATCCAGAGGACTACAGTTTGGTGGAGAAGAAGACCCTGAAGGCTCTAAGTGTTGGCCGGCTTGATTACCGGATTACTACTGAACGCCGTCAAGTTGTACCCGAGAGAGTAATGATTCAGCAGAAGATGCTGGAGGAAGAGAAGAAGCGGCTTGCAGATCTTGCCCTCCTCATTTCCGCATTCGTAGCGTAGCTTGTGTACCTCAATATTGTGGCAGTCAAGAAGCGAGCCAGCAGTTCCAGTTCCGGTTGTGTGGCTGTGCTTTGCACATCTTGTTCAGTTTCCACGGACCAGGACCACAGTGTGAATCGGGGCCCACCGGAAGGAATTAGTTCAGATTCTTTCGGTCTGCATGTTTCCCAGTGGATTTCAGAATGTCGTTGGAATGTCTCTCGCTCTGGGAATGGCATCCTACGGGATTGGCCTCGCTCCACTATCCATGCCACTCTCCAGTACGTATCTAAGCAGACGTAAGTGTAGAGAGTCAGCCTGACGGACGAGTCGTAAGGAAAACAGGTCTCCATGTTATCCAGCCTGGGTACTGGGGTACTCATCGGCACTGCCCTTGGGGTGATCCTGCCCGAGTGAGTTCCTGGCCCTACCACCTGTTCTAAGCTTCGAGTTATCCGGTCATATTCGTTATTACAGGGGAATCGAGGAATTGGTGACCGACACAGGCTGGGAACGGAGCTCGTACTCTTTCAGCATTGGAATCCCAGTTCTACTGGGGTTTGCTTTAATGTTTCTATTAGAGGAATACGCAACCCCCCATGGACAGCTACTGGCCAATTCTTCAACTTCTCAGCCTGAAGGACTAACTTTTGATGTTGACCTGGAGGAGCGAGGTCTCCCCGGTCCCGAGATCCCTCCCCTGCGCCGCACTGAACCTGATGGCAACCAGCGGGCCTATCCACTATCACTTGGTTTGATCATACATGCACTCGTCGATGGGTATGCATTAGGTGTCTCCGCATCCAACGCGCGTTCCCCCAACCTGTCGCTCATCGTATTTCTTGCGATTATTATCCACAAAGGCACGATGTCCTGCTTCCGCTATTTTGTTGACCGTGACTAAACTATACATGGAACAGCGCCGACTGCGCTTGCTCTGACTGCCGCACTTCTTGCAAATTCGTTTTCTGTGACGAACTGTAAGAAGCATTTGCTATTCTTCAGCCTCGCGACTCCCGTGAGCTCGTTTTTGACGTATGGCCTCTACGCCTTCCACTCCGAGAAGGTTCGCAGTACTTCGCCGGGAAGCGCGTTGCTATTCAGTGTAAGCCATTTGAAGGGTGGTTGGAGAGTGCTGTCTCACGCGACGTCAACTTGCAGGGAGGCACGTTTCTGTACGTGGCTTCGGTGGTGCAACCCGTATCAGGTCATGCATCAGAGCCGCAGGCGAGCGAGATCAGGAAGACGGTTCGCACCATACTACTCGTGGGGGGGATGTTTTTTCCTGTGCTAGTTAGTCGACTGGTGGTGCACGGACATTGAGTAATAGAGATCACAGTGTGAGATAAAGTGTGTTTGCTGGCTTGAACCGTGACCAGCTTGTTAACTGGAAGCGAAGGGTTTGTGTTCTCGCGAACCGGGGCAAGATTGGTTGTAGTTTATCCATCGACCATGTCATCGCCGGGGACAGACTCTGAAAGCGAAAGGGAGCCTACACCCCCGCCACTAAAGCGGGCTCGTCGGTCTGGGTCTCCAAGGACTGCGAGCGCTGGCGCTTCGAATCTCATGAATAGTTCCATCCTCCCCACAACCAGTTCTACTTCTACCTCGCCAACAATGAGCAACCCTCCTAAGTTGCCTCCACTCTCTGTCTCAATCCTAGGCGTCGAACCACTCGACGAGTTCATCAGGGAAATTGCAGACTTTGTGCATCACATGGTCACGACCAGACACAACATGGGTCCCGACGCGAAGGTGGAGGTGGAGGCTAAGCTTGGTGTCCTCAGAGACCGAGCTACAGGAAAGAGGATATCCTTGCCAGTGCTGGTGGAAACGAGTGCGTAACCGGACACCATTGTAGCGCGACGCTGACACTGCTATGCCTCAGTCCTAGTCCCAGATGGAATTGACTTGCGTTTCGAATCAAACATGTCGGCCGTTGGTGTCTATATCCGCGAATAGCGACGCGACCAAGTGAACTCATTCTGGATATTTCAGACGCAACACAAGCACTTCAATACCCTCCTTAACGAATTACAACGTAGCTCTTCCGAGCCCTCGCACCCTGCATCTCCACTAGAGTACAAACACTTTAAATTGGTGGACTCCTTTTTCGCATCCGACAATCCTCGGGATCGTGACAAAATTCGTGTCACTCGTGAAGAGATGTCTGGAACGGTCATCGAGGTCACAAAGAAGGTGAGATTGGGTGACCTGAACATATATTCCCCAAAGCGGGCAGCCGACTGGAGGGTCAGTGTCAGTTTGGAGGTCCCGGGTAGGTTAAATTCCTAGCCCGCGCTTCCAGGGTGCTCACAAGCTACCCCAGTGCCCCATCCTGTGGGGACACCAACACTCACGAGAAGAAAGGACAGAATATGCTACTCGCATGAGGAATTCAATATTGACCTCACGCAGGTAGTATCCAACGCAGGTCCTAGCAATCCAGTGAGTGCAATGTTCTCATAACAACATCCTTCCCTTCACCGGCTTGTCCGTCAGCCTGAGACACTACACGAACTGGAGGTGGAAATTGCGCGATCTGCATTACTGTTGTCAACTGCCTCGAAGCGAGGAGACCCAAACGTGCCAGAACATGAACGGAATGCATTTGATGAACTGATCCGGTCGTTTGTGAACAATGCTAGGATTCTTGTCAAGAACGCTAGCGAAGGATGGCACTGAATACAGCTCTCGGACAAGAGATGTAGGCTTTATGAAACCTTAGTTAAGTCACACACAATGCAGAGTACCAGAGCATTAGGGAGAGAGTACTGCGGCAAGGAGCGGAGCAATTAGATTCCAACAATTTCGACCAAGTCACCGTCCTCTAAGTCGGCGTCTCCGATCTCCGCTTCGGAGTCCATCTTATCTCCGTCGACCATCAATTGAGGGAAAGGAGTGGGCCTCTTTCCCGTCCCGCTTGAAGGTGCGACACGGGAGTAATTGTCGGGCAACCCGGCCGTCTTGAGAAATGCTTTTACAATCGCGCCACAAGTGGTGGTTGAGCGAACGGTGAGAGGAAAAGTCTTGTCCTTGGTAACCGCACTCCGGAGTATAAGTTTGATTATATCTCCCCCAGTGGACTCGGCTTCCGACTCAACGTCAGACTGTGGCGTTGTAGGTGGGGAACATCTTGGTGTATTGTTGCGAGAGGATGGTAGTTTCTGTGCACGAATATACTCAGCCGTGTGTTTGTCACATGCCACTATTTGTATCAATTAGGGTTTTGGCGGCCTTCGGGTAACGTGGACGGACCGATTTCTCCCTCCGCCCACATATGGAGGCTATGGGGCGTTCCTGAAGCAAAGACGCGTCTGTGGTCGTGACTGATCACGAGTTGGTCTGCCATGACCCCAGCTAGGTCGGCGACTCCATCGAACAACTCTCGAAAGGTGTCATGCTAATCAATGTTGGGTTGGTCGATGAGGCCACGGAGCGATAGGGGAAGACACACCCGTTTCATATTGAATGTCCAGCATTCCTCTTGAGCCGTGGGGTTTCGCGGGTGCGGGCGCCAGCGAACCTTGATATCGACGACTTCCGGCCCCCCAGCGCGATCCGGGTCGATGTGAACGTGTTTCACTTGTTGCCTGACTGCTTCGGAAATCTTCGCGAGTTCTGGGTCTAGGTCTATCGTATCGATCGAATCGTCCGGGAAGAAGGTAGGGGAGGGCGGACGATGTTGAATTCCGAGTGCTTGTCTGACATTGCAGCGTGAGCGAGAGTGATGTGTGACCAAATGACGAGTTGCAGACCTGACAAGGTTCATTGCATTTGCGCGGAGGTGGGCAGGCAGTTCCGGGGGCGGTGTGATCGATTGAGAACGGCTCCTCTCTCGCTTGCGCTTGTTGGGTGATGTGTTCTCCATGGGGTTTTCGGATGTATGTTCGATGATCTGGATATCATCGCCCTCATTGTCTGAGGAGAGCCTGTACAGGATAAGTCAGACGATGTGACAAGGACCAGAACCTCGAAGGACAGTTCTGGGACCTTGTCACATGAAAGGTACGACGACAACGAACGACTCAACCAGAGGGAATACGTCAAAAGCAATTAGATTCGTAGACGTACATTCTCGCTGCATCGGGGCACTGCCAACGTGGGCGATCGTTCGGCTTGATCGGTCGCTGCTTCTTCCGGGGTCTGGAAGAGGACGCGTCCCCTTGATCGCCCGGTGCCCAGTCATCGTCGGATATCGTGAACGGCGTTGCCTCTGGTGGGAGTGAGCTTGATGCGGGGCAAGACACGGTGGCGCTTACTTGCGGCGGACTGCTCAAGCTGCCTCCAGTGCTGGGCTGTTCTTCCCTTGTTCCTGCGAAAGAGGTCGTCCTCGTCGTTGACGGTGCCGACGACCTGTGTTTCGCCGCCGGCCGCTGGCTGTCTCGACACGATACGCGGTCGTGGTCGCGGACGCGCTGGTTGCGCCATTTGTTAATGACAACACCCCGTGGGAATTTCAATCCGCGAGCCTCACGTTGTCACGCACATGTCACGTCACGCTACCCATGTCCGACAACGTCGTGTTTAAGAAATCCACGTCGCGTCCAGCCCAGCGCGCGAGGGACGCCGATGTCGACCCCGACGGCGGCGAACCCTCCACAGCGAACTCGCCCATCTCTCTCGCGTCAAAGCTCAAGTCAAAGGCAAAGCGCGCACAGCCAAAGTCCCGACTCAGCTTCGGCGTCGACGAGGTAAGCGTCTTGCTGCCCAACCCAGATCCGCCCTGACACCATCGCGCATCAGGCCACCGAGGAACCTTCATTTCAAATAAAGAAATCCAGCCTTAGCCGCAAGCTCACCCTTGGCTCGCATCCAGCGTGCGTGTCGACTAACCACCCTTGTCTGCATGCTGACCCTTTGTCTCAGTTCGCTACCTGCAACTTTGGACCAGGCTACCATCAGCACTCATTCCAATGGTGCCCCGGTCTACGATCAGGCTTATCTCTCAGAACTCCGTGCCAGCACGCACTCTGCGCGGCCCCCCACCAACAGTGACATTGACGGTGTAGATACATCCATGACTGTAGATGAGACTACATCTGAGCTCCTAGGATTTTCAGGCAAGCCATCTATATCCCCCCGCCTCGGAATCTTATGCTAACATTGCCTCAGAGACTACTGAAACCGTGATCCCTTCCCAGTCACGGATCGTGGCTGCAAAGGAACGACGAGAACGTCTGCGCGTCGGTAATGCAGAACAAGACTACATTTCCTTGTCTGTTACAAAACGGGCCGACATCTCTCAAGGCCCTCATCCTGAGAGCCGCCTGGTGCGAGAAGAGGATGAAGTAGGGGAAGGCGACGACGGTGAGTATGATTTCCGCTCTATAGCATCATTTTAGTTCATTCGTATTCTCCAGAGTATGCAGAATACACCAGCGCGCAAGAGAGGATACCCTTGGGGAAAAAGGCACGTAAAACCGAGACCTCGAAACGCAGAGTCACCATGAAGGAAATGATTGCCGAAGTGTACGTGCTTTCCTCTTCTCCGTACTTTGGTTGACGCCGTACATCAGTGTAGATGAAGATGAAGAGACCCTTGAGTGGGAGAGGGAGCAACTGCGGAGAGGAGGCCATGACCCTGCAATGGCCTCCGAGCCCACCCCGGTCAAACAGATTTACAAGGCTGCCCGAAGTATAGCTTTCATTTGTTCTATTGTACATCTACTTAAACTTTCCCAGTCCCACCTGCAACGGATATACTTGCCCTTGGTCCAGCCATTGAACGATTTCAGCGATCATTAGCCTCGCTATCTGATTCTCATACGTTGAGCACCGGTGCAATCGCAACCCTCGCAGAACAGTGTACTGAACTTGATACGCGAGAGACGGAACTCCGTTCAATGATCGCTGCTGCAGAATCGAAAAGAAGCTGGTTCACGGAATTCAAGGACTGGGTCGAGAGTGTAGCCACATTTCTTGATGAAAAGGTCACATTTATCTTTCTAGACGCGCAGTAACGCTGATTCAACATCTACAGTTCCCCAGGCTCGAAAAGCTCGAAGAGGAACATCTTTCAGTACTTAAAGAGCGAGCCGGAATGATCATCCGGCGGCGCCGTGCTGATGACGAGGACGATCTCTGTGCTGTATTTGGCTCAGTACCTAAAGTCTCCGCGGAATCGGACAACGTCGATCAATTGAATCGCACACTACTTACTCCAAACTTTATCGTACTCAGAAGGGAGCGGCGTGCAGCCAGAGTAGCAAGGCGCACCCGCCGACTCGCTGGAAAGGTGCTGTCAGAAGCTGACGGTCTTGAAGAAGGGCATTCAACTGACTCATCACTGAATGAGTCCGACGCTCTCGACTATCAACAAGCCCTCGAAAGGATTACTGCCGATGGTAAAGATATCGTATCTGATGTCCAGTCGGTCGAGTTCAAGGACCCGAGCCGTGGCCTTGCAAAATGGTTTGCTGAATGGCGTGAACGTTATGCTGACAGCTATATCGGCGCTTGGGGCGGCCTTGGACTAGTGGGAGCTTGGGAATTTTGGGTTCGGCTCGAGATTCTGGGATGGAACCCATTCGAGGCATGTCCGTTCTTACCTTCTGACATAGCTCCTGACGGGCCGTGTGACAGTCGCAGAGGAGTCTGGACCAATTCGCTTGGTATTCGTCTCTATATCGATATTCTCGGCCTCCGGATAGAAGTGAAAAGAGCGACGAACCGGAACTTGGTCCGGACGGCGACATTGTTTCAGCAATGATTTCCACTGCAGTTGCACCCCGCCTTTGCAAAATGCTCGAGGCAGGGGCACTTGACCCTTATTCTGCGAGGGATGTCCGGAGAATGATCGATCTAGCCGAACAAGTAGAAGCTTCTATTGGAACAGACAGCAGCAAGTTTCAGGTGTGTGTTACGCCGTGATTACAAACCGGTGGATTTCTCTGATTACGTCTCTAGATGATTTCGAAATCGGTTCATACCGTTTTTGAAAGCGCTACATCTGACGCGGAACATCTCTTAGCCCCGTTTGTCGAGCTGAATCATCCCCGCTTTGACCCAGAGGCAGCACCTGGTCGACAGCGGTTACTCTCTCGAGCCATAAAACTTCTTGAGAACATGCTACGATGGCGTAAGTATGCAGGTGACAAGCACGCCGTTGGCAGAGTTTGTGGACGGCTTGTAAACAACTGCATACTTCCGATTGCTGAGAGTGGTTGGGAGGTCGGGGGTGAACAAAAAGTCCGTCAGGTAATTAATCAAAGTGCTTTCTTGCCATTTAACACGATCTTATTTTATCTGTAGGTGATAGCCATCCTACCACTGGAGCTAGTGAGCTCGATAAGAGCGACGTTGACCGCATTCACCTAAACGTCGTAATTTATCATCTTGCTTGAAATGGCAAATTTGAGGACGTCTTATGATTCAGCTAGAGTGACTGCACGCCGAGCCTTTACCATGCCCAATACGATGATAATGAGCTGGCCTAGCCACCGCCACATTATCACCGCTGGCCGCTCGGGAGATGAATATGAAGCCTCAATGACCATTCATGTTACTTTTCGCCTTCAAGTTGGGTGTTCCGCATGACTGGTTCGTTCCGCTGTCAGACACTTCAACGAGCACTTGTCCTTTCCAGTCTCCAAATGGAGGAGTCACGCGACTTGCGTTTGAGATTCAATTAAACCCAACAGGTGAAGAAGCACTCTGACAATTGGCTATAAGGTCTGTCCGCGGATTTTCCCATTGATTGCTGTCCACGGGGTATTCATTGTACCCTGGAAACGGAACCTCCGTTGTACGTCACATGTTTGACCCATGTTAATGAAATGCCATAAATCAGGTGGCGCACTGTTCAGAACTCATCCACGGCATCTGTGATATCTATGTCCGGGCTATCTGCGCTCATGCTGCATAGCGTATGACCCTCCGCCCAAATATCCCCAGAAACCCGTTTCAGTATCTGTTGGCGGTCTGAGCCTCAGCTGAATGAGGACTAGTTTGATGAGGTCAGTGCTCCGCCTTTATCGATCTTGCATCACGTAGGTGTGGTTGCTCTGTCCACCACAGAATCCGCCCGTGATCAAACCACACCTTCTTCCGCCCCTGTGTCCTTCTTGTACCTATTCAACGACACGTGTTTGCTCGGCACTCGAATTAAATGAAAACCCTCCGATTGGACCACGGTGGGGTCGTGTATACACCCGTCTGTGTCAACCACTTACCTTTCGGGTACGAGTGACACTCGAATATATTTCACCTATAAAAGACTCTCGAAAGTGTTCTATCTCAGTGTGGTGGACCATTCTCCCCCCCTTTCACCATTCCTTCCTACGATATGTCTGAAGTTGCTGAAAGGCCCCTGGTACACGCCTCTGAGACATCGAGCACGTACGCTCGCGACCCCAATGCAACACATCTTGCCTTTGCAGACTGTGCCCAATGTACTCGGTATCCTAACCGTTGGTCAAGGATCAGGTTGGTCCGGCCTTTGAGCTCTCTCGCCTCTCCTCATACCTCTCATCAGGGAACAAATACGAGAGCCAGCTGCTGAATTCCTTGGAACTATGATTCTCGTAATCTTCGGTTGTGGCGGTAACTGTCAAGTCGTTCTATCGTCCAACACCGCTGTCTCCGCTAGTCCCCAAGGAGTCAGTCCAAAGAACCACTAGACTATGAATTGTTCGATGTTGACATCTTGACGGTAGGAATATCTCTCTCTTAACTTCGGTTGGGCTATCGGTAGGAGATTTTACCACGATCAGGGAACACATCTCAGACACTTGACAGGTTTGGCCATGGGCGTATGGTCCTGTGCCACAATTTCAGGTGGTCATGTAAACCCAGCGGCATGTTACGATGTTGCAACTATTCGATCCTGCGCTTATCTCTGACCAGGTCACTCTTGCCTTTGCGTCTGTGCGCGGCTTCCCTTGGAAAAAAGTCCCCTCCTACATTCTAGCCCAGCTTCTTGGGGGTATTTGTGGTGCTGGTATTGTCTACGCCAATTACTACCATGCCATCAACCTCTACGAAGGTGGGCCAAACATCCGTACCCTCTCAACCGGCGGCCTGTTCGGAACGTTTGCGGTGTGTTCTGCAAATGCGTTGTTGAAAATCTAGGCTAATCATGATTGAAGGCAGACTACATGACTGCTGTCTCTTGCTTCTTTGCCGAGGTGAATTCTACTCTTTTTTATACATCTTCCATGAGCTCACACTCTCTAGTTTTTGGGAGCCGCTATGTTGATCATTGCAATCTTGATCGCAACGGATAAGCAGAATGGCCCAGCTACACCAGGTGTCGTCCCCCTGGCAATCTTCTTCACTATCCTTGGCATTGGGGTCGCTCTTGGTATGGAAACGGGATACGCAATCAATCCTGCCCGTGACCTTGGTCCGCGGATTTTGACAGCCATGGTTGGCTACGGAAGTGCAGGTATGCATTTCGAACTTGATATCAACAGCGTTTCACTCCCCCCAGTTTTTAACTTTAGGAATCAATACTGGCTTTGGTGCCCAATACTCGGCCCTATCTTGGGTATGCAAATTGGAGCTTTGGCCTATGACGCTTTCCTCTATACTGGCCCTGAGAGCATCGTCAACAAGCCGTACGTATTAACAGACTATGTGTTGTATTCACTCGACGATGTTTTTTTTTTCTTTCAGGGACCTGGAGGCTGAAAGAAGACATCTCGGTACCTGCGCTCGCAAGAACGCCGCCGTACGTGCGACTGGTGTTGAGGCAGTTTAATGGATCTCGTCTCTTTTTTCCCCGAATTTTCTTGGGTTGTCTTACTGGAACATGTTGCATTCTCTATTCTGTCGGCAACATGCTGGATGTTACTTAGCAGGGTTATGTGTCACCTCGAACGGCCGGTCCGCGTTTGGTTTGCGTTACCTGTGACGACAATTTACGAAATATGATTTTGTGCCCTCTCGTTACGTCATGACCAGCTTGAAGTTAAACCTGATTGTTGCACTGTAGACTGGTCACGGTACCGACGGCTTGCCTCCGGACTAGTCACGAGTCTAGTTTCACTGGGACTCGATGCGGAGACTGTCCCGCTGCAACCCCAATTGGCGAATCGGTGGGGCCTAGTTCCGATTCGCGCCGAGAGTCTACTACGTCGATCAGCGGCTTAGGCAGCTTTCTGTTCCGTCATGTGGGGCCAAGTTCGGGCATCTGTCACAAGTGCGTGTGGACAACCGCAGCAACCGCTAACTTGAACTTCATCTTTCAGCTAATATCACTTCGGGAAGCATCGCAGATGAGGATCTCAGGGCCTGATCTTGGCCACAGAGTCATAGTTGTCGGCGCATCCGATATTCAGTTTTCAAGTCTAGTAAGCTCCATGCCCAAAACCCATGACCTTCGCCTTGTGATCCTCATATTTCCGATTCTATTGAAGTTGCAGGGGCTTCCGCCGGAACAAAACTTGCGCCGGTTCTCGGCGCTGCGTGTCTCTCTAATCTGACACCGAATTGTGAGCTATAAAGGTGTCGTCGTGTCTGGCGAAGTAGATGTATCAGCGCT
>JBBPRB010000430.1:0-14026 GCA_038092815.1 Hortiboletus rubellus | reverse complement strand
GCGTTCCCATTTATTATTTCAAACCCCCCCCCCCCCCCCCCTTCCTCTGCTCCGCACTCTCCCAAACCCGAGAAGAAGTAAGCGAGACAGGCACGCGGCACCGTTCACGACGGCGTGTTTTGCTCAATACGACCGTGTCCAACGCGACCGACGTCGTCCACTACGATGTTACAGACGCCAGAGCGGGATCCCATTTGACGACCATGCAGAGAAGAAAGTATAGGCATGTACTCGCTCGCGGGGAGTGTTGGGAACGAGGCAGACAGGGCCGTCGCGGTACGGCGGGGCGTTTGAACCGGCAAAGCAGTGGATCAGAAAGGTCGACGGGAGAGAGGTGGGAATGCCATTCTTTCGCGATCGTTCGGGTGGAACACGCATGGGAATCGCGGTTTGAGCAGGTGGCAGTTTCGATGATGGAAACGGAAACGTGTCCGCATGGCGTGTGACGGATAAACAGTTGTGATGTGGATGCCTAGGACTGGGGCGTCGAGTGACGCGCCTGGTGGCTATCAGATGAGGACCAAAATCAAACGTCGGCTCGCCATGTTTTACCCGCGACACGCACGCTTGGAAATCGACAATTCGGTCGCCGAGCCGGTGGACACTATCACACATTGGTCTCTTTCAGAGTTACTCGGAGGGAAATGCTGATATACATTTTCTGAGCAGGCTAGTTGTCGATCGTCGAGCGAACACGCAGAACAGGGACTCTAGCGTAATCTTGCATTCGATGGGGACTGGTCTCGGGTAGACGGTGGGGAGAAGGACAAAAGTCTGTCAACTAGATTCTGTTTAGTCGGTGAATCATAGCCATGTTCAATGACCGTGTCGTCCTTACTTTTGACTTGGCCGCCAACCCCCGTCTTGGGCGTCTTGAACTAAAAAGTCGTACCAGAACTTGGCGATGGGAGCTGTACTCAGGTGCCAAAGGGCGTGTGCATCCAGAACGCGGCCCAGAGGCGGAAAATCGAATACCTCGAATGCGGTCGCAGCTGTGGTCAAAAGCACAAAGATCCCTGCTTTGTAGATATGCCGCGGGTAGTATGTCTGGGATGCGTAGGGGAATCGATGGATAAATGGAACTGGGAGGGAATACAACAACCACAAGATGTTGTGGGAGATGCCGAGGGCGAGGTTGAAGGCTATGTTGTACGCATAGTCGAATCGAGGAAGGACGCTTAGATACGTGACGTGAGACAGGTAGACGACGATGCATAACGCAGACCATCCGAAGCGCAGGCCGGAGCGCCTATCGTCGCTGGATTTGGACGGCCGAGAATACAAGTTGCCCGTGCGGATGACCGTATAGTAGAGTGCATAGAAGATAGCAAGTGCAGCCGAGAAGTAATCCAGCCTCTCCGTGAGTGGCAAATCTACGTGCTTGTCAGAATGAAAAGGCACCTCTGAGGCGCACGTTGCTCACCTCTCGTATGAAATACCGTTGACCATATCCACGCATTGACGCTCACGTACGCCCAGGTAAGATAGTACCCTCTGAATGGATGACTCGCGGGTATTTTTCGGCGGATTTGGCGAGCACCTTGCAGATGAAACCACATGTTCCAGAGGGAGAATGCAACAGAGGCAGGTTCCTGTATTCCGAAGAAGCGCCAGAAAGGCCATTTCCCGTAGTATTGCTGGATATCTTGACCGAATCTGATAGCGTCGTCTGTCAACATGTGCATGCATTGGTATTTACAGTCGTCGGTGCATGTCCACCGCGTCAAGCGCAGGTCGAGTGGGAGGGTCGTCGGTGGGTGACAATGATCACCATAGCATGTCGAGACACAATTCTGGAACTCGGTGGACCTGTCTCCTGAAGACCCGTTGGCCGTGCTCACCAAAAGCGCGAGGATACACGCAGAGAACAAAAGCGCCTTCATGGACGGGGGAGACGAGGAGCAAAACAGCGTTACATAAGCTCGACCGGCTTGCAACTTCCCTCTCACTAAGTAGTCGGGAAAAGGACACTGCGAGGTAAGTTGTCAACACCCAGAAAGGTTTCTGTAACATCCAGGCGTCCCAACAGCTCAGTGCTGCAGTGTTGACATATCACACGACGTTCGAGTGGCGCCGTGGACGACGTGCATCCCGTCGTTCGTTCGTATCTTGAGCAACTCCAGGTTATCGCCGATATGGTTCGAAGCGCCCAATCCACGACCTTTTCTGCCTCTGCCTACTTTGATGACCGAGGCCCTCACGGAACAGCCCAACCCATCACCGAATTTGTGAACGTAAGTCCATGCTGGCCGAGATGACTTATCCAAGCTTGAAACGAAGAAAAGCCGCACTCTCGTCCAATAGTGTCCTATTTTTTTCCAAAAGGCGTCGGCGAATATCATTATGGGGTATGCACATGCCCTTCGTGCGCTTGGAAACCTGCCACTGAACGGCTTCTTGTTTAGGAACGACACCCAATGAAACCGCATCGGTTGACGCTTACCAATGCGCTCGTCATGGGTTATGGTTTGGACAAGCAGATTCACCATATCTACAACCCACGTCCTGCAACGCAGGCAGAACTCGAAATGTACCACGACCACGACTATGTCGACTTTCTGGCGAGGTGAGCGTCTCAGCTTTCGGGTGGTGTACTCCCTGAACGTCGATGACACAGGGTGACGCCGGGAAATCAAAACGACATGCGACATTTGATCGATACGTTCAACTGCGTCGAAGACTGTCCTATATTTTCTGATATGTACGACTTTTGTCGTATGTATGCTGGTGCATCGCTCGCTGGGGCACGAAAACTGTGCGCCGGCGCTTGCGACACTGCGATCAATTGGTCGGGCGGCCTCCACCATGCCAAACGGGGGGAAGCAAGCGGCTTTTGCTACGTCAACGACATTGTGCTTGCGATCCTGGAACTTCTTAGGTAAGAGGAACGACTCCAGGCGTGTCACGGAGCCCTCAACGGTCGTCCTAGATATCATCCCAGGGTGCTCTATATCGACATCGACATCCACCACGGTGACGGCGTGGAACTCGCATTCTACCATTCGAATCGTGTCATGACCGTGTCCTTTCACAAATACACCGGCGAATTCTTTCCTGGAACGGGCAAGTTTGACGAAAACGGCGCAAATCTCGGTAAACACTTTTGCCTCAACGTCCCACTCCAAGACGGGATCGACGACGAGATGTACCTCACCGTGTTCAAAACCGTTATCGAAGACACTGTCGCCGCGTTTCGTCCGTCCTCCATCGTTCTCCAATGCGGTGCAGATTCCCTAGGCTGTGACCGACTGGGCGCATTCAATCTCTCCATCGCCGCACATGGCGAATGCGTCAACTTTGTCCGCAAATTCAACGTGCCGCTGTTGGTCCTCGGCGGCGGGGGGTACACCATCAAAAACGTCGCTCGGTGTTGGACGTACGAGACGGCCGTACTCGTCGGCGCCGAGATCGCCGACGAGCTCCCAGCGACGGTCTACGACCCGTTTTTCCGAGACTCTGAATGGAAACTACATCCCCCACTGACCGGTCGCGTCGAGAACCAAAACTCGCCCGCGTCCTTGCAGAAGATCACGATCGGCATCCGGAGCAAGTTGAGATATCTGCAGGGCGCGCCGAGCGTGGCGATGCAGGAGATACCGCCGGACCTCGAGGGGCTCCTCGCGGACGAGGAGAAGACGCAGGAGGAAAGGGACGAAGAGAGCGGGACGGCGTTGGTGGGGGAGAGACGGAGCGATCGGACGACGGCGAGGAATGAGTATTTTGATGGGGAGAACGACGTGGATCCGGAGCCGTGTGCGTCGGTCAGTGTGAGGCGGTCCATATCGGGGCGGAGATCGCGGGGTACGGGGAGACGGGCAAGGGGTCGGACGAGGAGTCGGGCAAGCGCCGTCGCCGCGCGGGAGGATGCGGAGGAGGATGGGGATGAGAACGGGGCGGCGCCGGTAGCCAAGGCTGCGAAGCCGAGAACCAGGAGACCACGTAAGCCGAGGGGAAGAGCGGCGGTAGACAAGGAAAAAGAGAAAGAGAAGGAGAAGGAGAAGGATCTGACGGACGTGGATCTCGATGCTGCTGCAGAGGCTGAGTCGGGGCAGGAACCAATGACACCGATGGACCTCGACGTCGATGTATCCTGACTATGACGGTTCCTCTGCCGTTTTGAGTGTAATATGTTGTGCCCATATAATATAGTTCATGTAGGTTAAGGACGTCACTCTTTATTGTTACGACGGTGTCAATAACTGGGGAAGAGCGCGATGGCAACTAGGGATATGTAGCAGTGATTAGTCGAGCAACTAACGTGGTCAAAATGGTAGGTGTGTAGATGATACAAATCTATAAAGCTACGCCTATGGAGGAGACCAGCACGAAGCACAACACCAGGAGCAACTGTCCTATCAAGTCCATCAGCGCAGAGTGAATGGGTAGCGCATACATGTCAGGATCCAGCCCTTTCGACCATAGATGATGCGAAAGCAATCGTGCGATGTTGAGGGATATCCAAACCTGCCATGCCATTGAGAACATGTTTTAGAAAGGAGAAGCCAGACATCGCGCACTCACTGCACAACAGAAGAGACCGAGGGAAAAAATAGCAAATAAGATAGGTAGTTTGAGCCAACCGATGATATGAAGTGCTGCAAGAAAGATGACTTCTATCGGCACCGTCACCAAGATGAGGGTGATCATGACGAGCCGTGGTGACGGTTCCGTGTCTCTAGAATGGGAGACATGCGATGCAGCAGCGTGCAGAGAAGTAGAGATACGCGAAATGAATATAGATCCCACACTTCCTGGTAAACCTGGATGGATTCAGTGGTATGAGAGGGTTGACGTAAGAAATGAACTTGCCACTAATTACGACAGCGAGCAGAGGGAATCCAGGATACCTGGAGGCAAACGTATCTAGTACGATACCGGTCCCGCAGCTGATGACCATGGCACCAAAGAGTGGCGTCCAGCCCTGCCATATCAGATCTTTAACCAAGTTGTTTCCTCGCACGACGACAGCACATGTTACTGCGAAGCATATGACAAGCATTGCGATGACAAGGGGCAATACCGTGTTAACCCAGTTGATCAAAACGGAGCTGATGACCCCCAGAAAGGACAATGTCACTAAATCTCCAAGAAAGGATGCAACTGGCGGAGCTATGTTGTCTGAGGAGCGTGGGGTCAGATTGAGAGGAGAGGCTGCCGTTGGGGATGCGAACCTGGGTCACGCCCATAACGGCGACATAGTACAACGAGAAAACACACGAACGATCCAAGAATAATACTTGCTATACAGGCAGCGAGCATGGAAGATGCCGCGACCATGACAAATCTGACCCAATGATGAGACCGAGGGGCGGGGTAAAGCATGTTTGGTGCCTACTCAACGAGTCCAGACTTGGGTAGTCCCGTGTTGATAGGCAAAGGGAGAGTTGCCCTCACGGCGAGGTGCATCGTGCTATTGAGTCCTGCATTCTCAGTAGGTGGAGGGGACGGAGGGTCTGGAACAAATAAGGATAAAAACATGACTACGCCAGCAGCTACGCAGGCCACCACGGTTGCCTGTACTTGAAGAAGAGCCAGATTTCCAAGGATAATTTTGCGGCGACGTTTGGGATCGTCGAGTTCGCCCATGTTCGCGATGGTGCCGAGCCTTGCAGAGAGATTCATTTCGAGATTTCCTTTAAGGTTCATGATGACGGGGACTATCATGATGAGCTCGCCAACTGTCCGCATGGCCTTCCAACGCTGTGGGGTGTGGGTCCAATTTCCCGATGTGCCATGCATGGGCAGACTCACCGACACGTGGTCCAACAGTTCACCGGTGAATAAAAGGCTGAGGGTAGTGAGCAGCAAGGTCGGTGCGCTCTAGGATGACCGGTCACGCTATGTATCCTGGAATGCATCGGAATATGCACGTACCTCGAGGACGATGCTGCTCACTTGTCTCCACCCGTCCAACCGGTCTGCGGTGGTTCTCCCCCCTGGCCTGCGCCAAAGAGCGCGACGTCGCCGTCATCGCCGTCGCTGGGGTCGTCTTCGTATTGGCCGAGGTGAGAGAGGTTGCCGAGCTCGATGTCTGGCGGTGGCTTGTCCTCACTCATGCTCGTCGTCGTTGTGAAGTGTGTATTACATAATCAGCGACAAAACCACAGACGCTCATGATACGCTTGCTGACCGAGTAGTGCAGCTCGCTCTCACCTGGCAGAATCTGACCACAAACAGCGCCCCCGCGTCGCGTCGGACGTCCTCCACGCTCCCCGCGAGGTATCCACCGCTCGCTCCGCACTCAAAACACCACGCTCGCTGTGCACACCGTCGTCCGACGTGCTGCCATGTCGTCCAGGCTACTGCCCCATCCCCACCCAGTCCACCCTCGCTCTTCGCTTTTCAAAAACCAGTCCGAGACCGTACCACCCGTAGACGAACTCGAATCGCTCCATTCCGAGCTGCTACTCCTGCGGCAGAAGACTCTCGAGCGCGCCAAGAAAGCAAGCGATGACCTCAAAACGATCGGGGAGTCCATGCGCCGAGCAAAGGAGAAAGCAAAGGGAAAAGCAAAGGCGATGGACAGAGTCAACCGAGAGAATGGCCGTACGTCTTTGCTCCACGTTCGCGCGACGAAACTCATTCAGTCACCTTGTTCGTGTTATCGGGTCCCTCGCATCGTATATCTCATCTGATTTGGAAACACCCAACGGTTGAATTCGCGCAAAAAAACACGGGTTGTGTCCTGCCGCCGTGCCACACCGGATATGACGTATCTCTGTGGCACCGGTCATTGCCTGCTGCCTCGACAATCCCAGTCACACCGCTCTTGGACGCAGATGACCAGGGCTATCCCACCCCGACAATCAACGGCTCCGTCAAGGCCCGACCCCCATCATTACCGACATCAGCCCTGTCATCTGTCAAGGGGTCCCAGGATCCCCGTCGACCGTAAGCAAATCACTAACGTAGTTCAATCTAATCTCCTTGTGAACATCGACTCAGACTACCCGCCGACTTGAAGCAGAAGAAGAAGAAGCGCAAACGAGAGGACGATAGTGATTTGGAAGGTGCGGCCTAGACACACTACCCCCATCCCCAGGATTGACCCGCGAACCCTACAGACACTGTAAGGGCTACCAAGACAGTGCCAGCACCCCACGCACCATCGGCTTTGCCACCCAAACCCAAAGTCATAGGTTCTACTTCAAACCATGCCAAGGCGAGTCCTGTGTGTCCATGGTTGGTGCTAGCTCTGACAAAACCTTAGTCGCTGCATTTACCCGATTTCACCGTCCCACTGCCCGTACAACTGCTCGTTGCGCGTCCTCCCATACCCCCAGCACCCGTGCCTGGACCCAGCCAGCCCACAGATGTGATGGAGGATTTCAGCAAGCTGAAGCAACCGTCACAAGTCCCTGTCAATACGTTCTATACGAGCATCGAACCTTGGATACGAGGTATCAAGGAAGAAGACATCGGCTTCCTAGAGTTCACAGGAGACGACGTGGAGCCATACATCATGCCCAAGCTTGGACCCCATTATCTGGACGTGTGGGAGGAGATGGATACCGAGCTTTATGGTGCGCCATTACCCGGACTTGCACCTCACCGAACCGGCGATGGTCTACCTCTGCCGAAATGGGATCCTTCGACGCTCTCCGAAATCGATCTTTCAGCTGAGGAGCGAAGTCATGGTCCACTCACCGAACGGCTGATCAGCGCTCTGCTCCCCATCCAGGATGCTTCCTCGTCATGGAAAGGAGTGAAGGCAGCCGAGGATGCCATGGAGGGGCGACCGGGTGGTACTGGGGCTGCTGCGGCTAGACGAGAAAAGGTGAACGTCGCCGATCTCGAGGAACGAATCCAAGATACGATGCGGTTTCATGGTTTGCTGGGGGATCCGGTAAATTATATGGATGTACACGTTACAATTTCCTTTTCTCTGACCCGATACCCTTCCAGCCCGATTACTCCGCCAGGATAGATGATCCGATCGCCACAGCCCTGCGCCATTCACAAAGCGAACTCCGAAAGGTGGTTGCCATGAACAAGGCTCGGAAGGAACGCTTGACTGGTATTGCCAAAGACCGACTCGGGTATCAAGAATACTTGGAACTACGAGACACTCTCGATAAGAGCACCGTCGCCGTTTACGGCAAGCTCCAGAAAAAGGACGCGCCGAAACTTGGAAAGAAGAAAAAAAAGAGTCCCGAAGTGAATGGAAGCGTGAATGGCGGCGGCACTTCTATCGAGCTACCGAAACCGCCGCCTTCGGCGCTTGGTCTTGGCCCCGATGATGATCTTTATTTGGTGGTTCCAGATCAGTTGAAGCAGTTGGTGGAGACGAGGCAGCAGTGGGTCACGACGGTGGGAGGTATCTTTGACGACAAGGAGCGGACATGTCCCGGTCGGATCTGGGGTCTCCCTCAGAGGAGCATTTACGAAGGATTGGAGGAGGCCGTGAACGCACAGAAGCCACTAGAGCTAAACGGTGTTGATGGCGGCTCACGGACTACTACACATCAGAATGCGACACAGGGAGACGAAATGGATGTGGGATGACCTGGACGCACCCGCTATGCTTTTGACCTTAATCTTATTTCTTCGTGTTCATCGCTCACCTTCACCTTCACGTGTAATCTGCTTTGGAACACCATGCTTGCTCGTTACGTTGTACTATCTGCTCAACTGGTATGGAAAGATATTTTCCGCCTCGAGCTTAATGACATTCGGTGTGCACACGCAAGGGTATCTACGCGTTTGTCTTATGCTTTTTCGACTTTTTGTGTGAGTCTCCTTCGACTTTCCGCTTCTTTCCTTTTGACTCTTTTGTCTTGGCGGGTTTGTCTGTGGATGGAGGAGCAGGCTCATCTCGTGTGGACTCGACGTCATCAACGTCCATCGACAGGACTTCTGAGCGGGCCTGTCCAGACCGTGCGCCGTAAGGAACGAAAGAATGTTTAAACATGTCCCTTGGATAAGACGGACGAGCTCGCTTTTGGAAATCGCGGGGACTTGGGGCCTTCGGTACCGAAGGATGCGGAGAAATCACAATATGCCGCGATGCGCGTTCCGGCGCTGTCAGAGTGTGATCAGAGCGTGGCGAAAAAAAAAGAAAAAAGAAGAGGATGGCGCCATTTACCGATGTACAATCTTCCCTGTTTGCTCTTCCGGGGGAGTAGACAAGAGAGTCCGCGCAGTTCTTCACCCCCTACGTCCCCTGCGTCGTCGTCGTCGCCGATCGACCAGGCGTCGTAGGATGCGTTCTTCGTCGTGAGCCCACCAATGCGGGCGGTCTGTGACGAAGAAGAGGGCGGGTTGATCTCGAGCCCTTTGAGATGTTTCGCTTTCACCTACGAAGCCCGCGAAAACGTCTCACAGGTGAATGCGCACGAAAAAGCGTGATGACTGCGTACCTCTGCCGGAGCCCGAATGAACCAGAGTTCGGTGTCGTCGCCGCCGCCGCCATGGAGCGCGTCCCACTCGAACGGGCCGGCGTCGACGGTGTGGTCGAGCAACACGGCGCCGTCGGGGGGTTCATAGTCCCAATGTGGGTCGTCGCCCTCGTTTTTCGCATCGTCTGTGGGGGTGACAGCGACGGCAGTGTGTTTGGTTTTTTTCTTGGGTCGTTTTGATTCGATTTGCTGGGTGATGCCAGTCTCGAGATCGGACGAGCCTGAGGAGGACATGCTTCGGGCGAAGGCGGCGATGACCCGTTTTGGGCGGCGAACCCTCCGAGTAGGAGTCAGACACAAAGTTTCTGCTTCCGCCCAGGAACGATGTCGACCCACGTCACGGCCGTCCTGACGATAGCTGGCTCAGATTCCAGTGGAGGCGCAGGCATACAGGTGTGTCGGTAGGCGTGTTCTCCAAGCCCACACCCACTCACTCAGGATCGCCGTAAAAGGCCGATCTGAGGACGTTCGCTGCGCATGAGTGCTACGGCACCAGCGTCGTGACGGCGCTTACGGCTCAGAACACCACTGGCGTTCAGGCGGTCCATGGCGCGCCGCCGGAATTCGTCGTACAACAGGCCCGTGTCTCCCCTCATTCGTGCCCCACGAGATGTTCATACCTCAGATGTCGCTTAGATACGCTCCGTCCTTGACGACATCGACGTGCGCGCCATCAAGACCGGGATGCTGTTCACCGCCGAAACCACCAAGGCGGTCGCCGCGACGCTCGCAAAGCACTTTGACACGCACGGTCGCATTCCTCTCGTCTGTGATCCCGTCTGCGTCTCCACGTCTGGGCACGTCTTGTTGCGGTCGGACGCCGTCGACAGCATCATGAAAGAGTTGTTTCCTCTGTCGCAGGTTATCACACCCAACCAGGCAGAAGCAGAGCTTTTGCTCGAGCAATCCCCTCTTTGCAACAACGAACGGTCTCCGGGTTACAAGATTACGTCCCTTGGCGATATGCTCGTGGCAGCACGGGATCTGCTGGCCCTCGGGTCCGACGCCGTGCTGCTCAAGGGTGGCCACGTCATTGTTTCGAAGGACGACATTCGGAATATTCGAGCTCCCGAGGGTACCACGTTGCACGTCAAGTCTGCGTTCCTCCTTGAAGAAAATACGGAGATCCTTCAAAAAAATGCCAAGGAAGTGGTCACGGATCTCGTCGTGGACGTGCTTTGTCGAGGCGACGCCAAGAATATCGCCTATACGCTGTACCCCCGTCCGCGGCTGCAGTCGAAGAGCACCCACGGGACAGGGTGTACACTGAGTGCGGCACTCACGTGTGCCCTCGGAAATGGAATTCCAGGTGAATCGTTTTCTCAATCATGTCAGAGGGATTTCCCTTTTCACACTTTGCAGTGGAAGAAGCAGTTATGCAAGCCGCTTCGTTTACGCACCTTGGCATCGAGACCGCACCGCCTATCGGACGCGGATACGGCCCTTTGAATCACCTCCATTCGGTGTCGAAGCTCGTCGTTCCACCGTAAGCGTGCCGTTTTCACGGGCTACATGCGCGCTGGAACTTTTTTCCAAGGCGGACCCCGGGCCACCCATACCCGTTGACACACAAGTTTATTCAGAGCACGACGGACCTATGGAAATCGTACGTCCAACACGATTTCGCGGTCCAATTGGGCAAAGGAACGCTCGACAGAGCGTCGTTTATCCACTTTATCAAGTACGTGCGCCTTCCTGCGTCGTATGTGCATAGGTCGACCCTTTATCCCTCGCCCAGGCAGGACTATCATTATCTAAAGTATTACTCGAGAGCCTATGCGTAGGTCTTTCCTTTCTCTTGTTGAATGCGTCCAAGAATCGCGCGTTGACACGAACGCCTAGGTTGTTAGCAACCAAGTCGCACGATTTCGCACCCATCTCGTCTGCGACCGAGGTGATGTTTCACATCTCGGCCGAAACCAACATGCACGTATCCTTTTGCGCTCAATTTGGCGTCACTCTGGAAGAACTGGAGGCGGCGCCCGAGTCCCCGGCAACGATGGCATACGGCGCCTTTCTTCTCGACGTGGGGTTACAAGGTACGTGCTCCCAAAACGTGCCTCGCATCCGTTACGTCGCCTGACGTCCCAATCAGGTGACACGACCAAACTCGTGATGGCGCTCGCCGCGTGCCTCCTGGGGTACGGCGAGGTCGGTCTCTGGCTCGAAAAGGAAGCTGCGAAGCCGAATTCGTGGGTCGTGTGGCAAGGGAATCCGTACCTCAGGTGGATGGAGGATTACGCTGGAGAGGACTATCAGAAGGCGGTCTCTGCTGGTCTTGGTGCGCGTTGCCCCTCTCCTCTCCTTCGCCTCTCCTGTGACTGACGCCGCTGTGTGTGTAGAAGCGATCGAGGCTCGGGTGGCTGCAGACCCGCCCTCGCCCGCTCGGTATGCAGAGTGGCTGGCCGTTTGGGAGAGGTGTGTCCGTCTCGAAAAAGGGTTTTGGGATATGGCGATGAACCTGTCGTGAAACGACGCGGGTGGGTTCGCTCATGCATAGAGAGGTGTGTATCCGTCCCGAAAAAGGAAGGTCGGGGGATACCTATGGCGGTGAATGTGTCGTGAAACAATGCGAGTGGATTCGCTCGTGCATGCATCACAAGGGTTCGAGTTTGTCTCAGGTACGACGGTTTCTTGTTCGACAAAATATTGGGTATTTAGATGTGATTATATGCTATTTGTATTGCACTCTGCCTCACCGTCTCGAGTCGTGTGCGCATATATAAAACAAAAAACAAAAACAAAAACAAAAAAACAAGGGTGGCACGCGGTCAGACAATCGTTTCAACGACTCGGGACATCTACTCCTTTTTCATCGGCCGGTGGCTCCATCTCGATCTCAACCTTTGGTCCAGCGTCCCCTTTGACGTCTCCCTCTGACGACTTGGACCGCTTTCGTGGGATGGCGGCGGCGGCGGCGGCAGTTTTCGGGGTCTTGGTCCTGCTTCGGGTGCTCTGTGCGCTCGGACACAGACCCGCAGTGCTCAACGTACAGTCGCCGCATTTCGGACCGATGGGGAGGCAGATCGTCTAGGGCGCGCGTCAGTTCCATCACCTCTCCCAACCTCCCCCCCCACATAAGAAAAGGAACAGAGAGAAAAGGATCACATCCCAGCATGCTCACCTGTCCGAACCCGACGAGCACATGGTTGATCTCGCCATGGAGCGCCTTGGGGAGCCACGATTCAAGATTGAGTCTGCGTGTGCGTGGCGTCCAGTTCAGATCGGGTTGGCACGCGCGCGCGGGGGGGGAGCTCACCGCGTCTCTTCGGGGTTCTTGGTCTGTCGAACGTGCCACCCTAACCGGTTCGTGATTCGGTGGACGTGGACGTCGACCCCGATGCCCACGTTTCTATCATAGGCCGTAGGTGAGAACTCGGAGCGTTGGCGTCGCACAAGGACGAAATAGATATCAAAAAAAAAAAGACGTACAACTTCCATGCTACCTGGAGCGCCAAAAATGCCATCTTGGGTCCCACCCCGGGGAGCGAACACAGCTCGTCCACCGTCTTTGGAACGTCGTCGTCGAAATCGTCGTGTAACCGCCGAGCGGTCTGTTTGATATACCTACATATCAAAAATACCACAAAGCAAAAATCGCAAGACGCAAAACGGATCCGCGATCGTTCGTCGCGAACAAATAAATCAATATATATATATAAAATGGAGGCAACCTAGAAGAGAGGGGACCGCACGCACTGCGTCTTTCGTCTCCAAAACCCGACTTTGGCGATCGCGTCCGAGATGACGGTGTCGTCTGCTTCCAACATGGCTTGGACGGAAAGCGACCCGCCCAGTGCGGTACGTAGTTTGCCGACCGCCGCGTCTGTCACTTCGTCTTTGGTCTGCGAGGAGAGCATCAAGGACACCAGCGTTGCGAAACGTTGGTTCTGTGATGGAATGGAGTCAGAATGAATCTCGAACGCGTCGCTCTAAGTCACTCCACGGGACGAGCTGGCAGACACAAAGGACAGGAGAGAGAGAGACGAGACACCCAAACTTACCTTGGGATCCCGTTCTCTCAACTGAGCTTGATCACACCCCATCGTATCCACCGGCGCCACGACGCGCGAACGCATCGCCTTGATGGCGGCGTAGGCGTCTGCCCACCTAGCCGGAGCGGGGTGGGGGACCTCCAAGCTCTGCAGAACCGCTTTGGGCTTTGGCTTGCTCGAAGTAAGCCTCGCCCGCTTCTTGGGCGACGGACCGTCCGAGTCTGGGACCTCTGCATCCGTTCTGACGCTCTTGCGTCGTACGGAAGGTTCTTCTGTCTTCTTCCTTGCGACGGTACGGGGCTGCTCGGTGTCGCTCTGCACGTCGAGCTCGGGTACCTCCAGTGCATCTGGGTCTTGTTTGACGCGATGCGAACGTCTTGGGGGCTTAGACGGCCCTGCCAGACCCTCCGAGTCGGGGAGTCCAGCTTCGTAGAGCATCACGCCGTGATGATACGGACTCGCTTTCGCCGCCAGCCTCGTCAACCGCATTGAGGTCGCTATCTGGAGTGAAGTGCGTGCCAGTGCGGCCCCAGGGATGATGATGATCCGATTCGTTCAAAAGTATCGAAAAGTCACACGCTACCCGAGCGGGCCGACTTGACTCCGACTCTCGAACTTCCCTCCTCTGAATGT
>JBBPRB010000429.1:0-16417 GCA_038092815.1 Hortiboletus rubellus | reverse complement strand
ATTTTTTTAGTTGTCTCTGATCATGCAATTTGTTAAACACTCTAACTCTGTTCAAAGAACTACAATCCAATGACCATACACACAGCTTGATAATGCCCATTTTTATTCAGTATATAAGACAATACTATCTCTGAATGTTAGTGGTGAAAGATCAGTGGGAAGTGACTGAAAATAATGTTTAAAAGGTCGATGGTGCAAGTGTAGGTGGTGGTGCAAGTGCACGTGGATGACTGTAGTCATGGACAGGATTGATTATTGATCGGTGTTGAAGAACCCGTCGATTAGTGTGCTCACCAGCTGGGATAGCACAGTCTTCAATGTCCAATGTAAAGATGAACGCATTGGTTAGAGGCCACAAGGAGGCAGTTGGAAGTACAGCAGGCTTTCAAGGTGAGTTTCATGGAACATTGAGATGTATATCATCAGCTCAGGTCACACAAGCACAAGAGACCCTTGCAACTTTACTCCTTGTTCAGATCCATGGGTGGTACCAATACATGGGGGATACCTGGAGTCAATGCAAGTTGTGTTGACCCTGCTGTTTACCCCACATAATGCTAAGTGTGACTAGTAGTGAATTTGTCTAGTTGTATGCCAAAGTCCAAGAATGTCAATGGGGATATCAAGCTCTGAGCAAAGCATAGCTTACCCAATATAAAGATTTGCTGCCAACTGTCCAGCCTTTTTACAATAAATAGGGAGTGTAACAGCTGCCAACTTGTAACTATACTTGATGTATTTATTCTTTTTATTTTCTTCACTTCTCCAAGAGTAGATTCCCTTATCAGGCACTCTGGACATGTGCCATTCCTTCATCAAGTATAGAAGTTAGATGCTACCTCTTACAGTGACTCCAAAAACCCTTTCCATACTAACCCTGATGGTGGTGTATGAAGTGCACCACCAAACAGCATGGGAATTGTGCTTAGCCTTGGTGGAGTTATAAATAGAACATACTCTTGGCTACAAGATCACCCCCTATGTCATGTGATTTGGTTCACAGGGTGTGGAGATATGACTATTACAAGACAGTAATATCATGGAAAGGGTTTTTTCACTTTTGAACTCAAGATCAGGATCTTAATCAAATTATATAATATTTGCCATTGTTTGTCAGTACAAACAGATATATACATATAAATAGTATGTCTGAGTTTTAAAAAGTTCACACACCCTATGATATATATCATGATCTAATTTCTGTCCCTTCTTCAACAAAGCACTACCCCCTCTATGTTTAATATTGGCCAATCTGATCAAGCCATTGCCAAGAAAACTTGTCTGAGTACTTCTGCTATATTAAAGCTCCACTACAAATAGTTTTCTACCCTCTTCAATGCTGTTAAAGAGCATCTTTTCATGTTTTTTTCTGCTAACATTTCTTTTACCTAGTATTTTATCATCTTTGAAACAGTTGAAAATGCTGTCCAAGTGACCAAAACTTCTATGAACATTGTCAATTAACTTCTCTTCTAAGAACATCTATTTTTAATTGAAAACAGCTGGTATAAATACTCTGGTACAGCCTTCATGCCCTTAATAACATCTATGTATTAGCCTATTACTAAGCCACTTACCTGCCCTTTTCTATGTCTATCTAAGGCTATCTGACTATAGGCAATGTAGTGGGGTCACATCAGATTATAATTCTTGTGATCATATGCCAAAGAATAGCAGAGAAAAAGAGATATTTAGACTGCACCACATCTTTTATATCAGCATTTTTCAAGTACAAACAGGTATGATTGGTAGAGGGGCTAATTGATAATGTTCATAGAAGTTTTGGTCACTTGGACAGCCTTTTCAGCTATTCCAAAGATGATAAAATATAAGATAAAAGGAATATTAGCAGAAAAAAACATGAAAAGATGCTCTTCAATAGCATTGAAGAGGGTAGAAAACTATTTTTAGTGGAGCTTTAATATAGCAGAAGCACTCAGACAAGTTTTCTTGGCAATGGCTTGATCAGATTGGCCAATATTAAATATAGAGGAGGTAGTGCTTTGTTGAAGAAGGGATAGGGATTAAATCATGATATCATAGGGTGTGTGAACTTTTTAAAACTCAGACATACTATTTATATGTATATATTTGTTTGTACTTACAAACAATGGCAAATATTATATAATTTGACTAAAATCCTGATCTTGAGTTCAAAAGTGAAAAAACTCTTTCCATGATATTGTTATCTTGTAATGGTCATATCTCTGCACCTTGTGAACCAAATCACATGACATAGGGGGTGATCTTGTAGCCAAGAGTATGTTCTATTTATAGCTCCACCAAAGCTAAGCACAATTCCCACACTGTTTGATGGTATGCTTTGTGTACCACCATTAAGATTAGTATGAAAAAGGTTTTTGAAGTCACTGTATTAGACACCTTGGACAGGTGTAACTTCCTTATCAACTGCACTGGACATACACAATCAAGCTATTGATGCATTAAAAGTGCAATCAACTTACATTAGATATGTAATAACTCATATTTGCTGATTGCTGGCAATCTCTATTTAATTTTTAGGATGATCTGGACCATTCTTTGATGTTTCACCTCTTTACTATGTTATCATATCACCTTTTCACCATATCACAGGATACCCCTTCAACCCTTCAGCCCTTCATCTCTTCACCTTCTCACCTCTTCACCCTGTAGTATGACTATATCTTTGCTTCTGATTATATATTATTCTTCCATCCCTGATCTATACTTCCTCCTCATGCCTTTCATGTCCTATCACATTCATGTTTTTTCATTTATGATCTTTCATTAATTTATGATCTCTGCCATACACTTATGGTCAAGATTATACTTTTATTTCATTATTTACATCCCTCCTCCTCATGTTCTTGCTTCTTTTCATGCTTTTCCCTTATGTTATGCTTCCATTTCATGGTTGTACTAATACATGTGTTGTACACATGTTCAGGGGCTCATTTATCTATAGATTTATGTACAATATATATATACTTTATGTAGTATATAAAGCCTTCCAAGCAGTAACCAAGGCTCCTAGTCTTGTTCTCCTTGGAGTTTCCCTTTTGCTCTTCTGGCTAACTCACTTTCCTTTTCCTATTCTTATGTGAGTTGATTTCCTTAAACTATGTCCTCAAAAAGATAATTACCAAGTGTATTCAAGAGTAAGTAGCCTTAGTAAGAGTTTTAGGTTGTTTCAAGGAGTTACAATTGTGGACCACACTCACTCATGTCTTTACCACCACCAGCTCCAACCAATGACAACTATAGTGTGGTACTGGTCACTAGAGTCCTGCTACTACCATAGGTCTTTTAGAAGTTGACTCACAACACTAGCAGCAATCTTTCACAGGTTATACTAGCAATTGGAAAGAAGCTATCAAGCAAATTTCAGCAAACATTTGAACTTCCTGAAGAGCCACAGCTTTTGACTATCAAAACTTACAAGTATACTAGTAGGCCTTTATCCACTTTTAATATTGATGCCTCCATTGTTTTTGTAGGCATAAATGCAGGTAGCAAAAATCTGTCTCAGACCTCTATTAAACCTTGAGATCCAGGAAAACCAGCTATCCTTCAAACTATCATCATCTCATCAATATGACAATTTCTTTGATGATCTGATTCAGAAGCACAAGGAAAATATTGCAACAGCCACTGCAGGTGTGTTAATTAAAGAAAAGAAACAATCAAAATTAATCCATGAAAAGAAGTGTAGTAGAAAGAAGAAATGTAAGTCTCTTCCTGCTATCTAAAAGCACATTGACATATGCAACTATGTAGTAGCTAGTGTCACTGGCACTACAGCTACCCAAAATATTTCCACAAAGTTTGCAGTCATACTCTTCAGTTCAACTATCAATGATTCCATCCTTCACTACATAAAAACACTTGAATCTGTAGTTAGTCAGCTTAATAACCAGATTACCATATTTGAGGATGAAAATCAGACATTGAAGCTTGACAATAGATGGCTCCAAGAGAGCAACAATTCCCTCCAAGGTCAAGTGAGATTCCTTTAGGGCCAAATGAGATTTGTAAGTCTAGTTTTTGAAACTCAAGCTCACAACATGTTAAATATTATTTCTACTATTAGATCTCCAAGATACTAAATATTCTCTGCCAATGGATTGTACTAGACTAAGTGCACACAAAACTTGTCACAAAATATGATTTTGACAATCAGACTCAGATCTCCTTCTTGGATCTGGTAAAGAAGATGCTTTCACCATCAGCAAATCCTGATCATGCTGGACAGTAGTGAATAGTACTGGACAGAAAGCCATAGTGTCATAGTATTCATAGTGAGGATCGATGTGGACAGTACTATAATAGTACTATGATATCATGTCATAGTATGTCATAGTCAGTCATAATATATCATAGTCACCCATAGTAGATCATAGTGCATATAATATTATTATGGTTCATATATGTAGCACACTACTACAATCAGATTAAAGAACATTCCAAATTATCCAATTTGACTAGCTAATTTTATTTTAATGACCTTCTTTCTAGTCCTAATTGTCTTCTCTAATTCTAATCAATTCTAATCCTTATCCCCTTACATTAATTCTAATTCTAATCATATTTTCAATATTAAATCAAATGAAAAATATAAATGAATTCACCAATATTATAATTATAATGACCTATAGGAAATAAATATAGTTAGAAAGAGGTCAAATAAAGTATATGTAGATTTACAAGGTAATGATTTGAAGAGGTGAACAAAGAAAAAAAATTAAGAAAAAAGAAAGGCTGGGAAAGTTTTTGGAGTGTGGATAGCTTATATATGTTGGGTGATATAAATAGTCCCAAATAGAGCTTTAGAACTTTGTACTTTTTTCAGATTTAAACATGGGAAAAAACTACCAAACTCTGGCCACAAGCACTTTGCTACACTTTGTTTACACATTTGCTATACTCCAGCAGCCATATTGTTTACTACACTTTTGCTACACTTTTGACTACACTTTTACTACACTTCATAACTACACTCTTGACTATACTTTTGGTACATCTTTGACTACGCTCTTGACTACACTCTTGCTACACATCATCTGCTACATAATTTTGATTGTACCTAACCTTGATTGTCCTAAACTTGACAATCCTAACCTTCACAACCCCAACCCTGGCAGTCCTAACCTTGATTGTCCTAACTTTGACAGTCCTAACCTTGATTACAACACTTTGCACTACATTTTGTTTACATTTGTTACACTCCAGCCACCACATTATTTACCATACTTTGTCTACACTTTGTCTACACTTTGTTACGCGTAGCGTACACAACAAGAAAGACAAAGAAACGATACTTCTCAGGAGGTACTCACGAAGAGACACAACGTCTGAGAGAGTACGGAGGGACGAAGGATCTAAGGTTCGGTGGTCTCGAAGGGCGAAGGACGAGAGACGATGTACAGAGTCAATCGGACGTCTGGACACTTGAGTACGCTAGTATTGCGCAGAACGAGTGTAAGGAATACAAGTACAGACGGTCTAGTATAAATAGTAGGGGACGCGTCAGCGAAGAACTACATAGAAGGTGGAGGAAAGTTTAGGTAAGAGGACGCGTCACCTACGTCGTGTGAGAAAGAAGGAACTACGAGACCGATGCAAGAGAATCGGCTGAGGAGAGACTAGTCCGAAGAACAAGAAAGAAGGAATCAAAGAAGAACAAACGTAGAGGTAATGGGGGAAACAAGAAGTAATCCACAATCCCAAATCGTTCGAAAGTAGCCTAAGAAAAGATGTACTCGTCGAGGGAAACAGAAAAGAAAGAGGCGGTTGGTAAGAAGAAAAACCGTAACACACTTTGTCTATACTTTTGCTACACTCTAGCTGCCACAATGTTTACTACACTTTGGCTACACCTTGGTTACCAAAAATACACCACATTTGCTACACTCCAGCCATAATTTATTTACTACACTTTGGCTACACTTTTACTACACTTTTACTACACTTTTATATGCTCCTTTGGTACACTTTTGATACACTTTTGACTACACTTTTGTATACTTTTGGTACATTTTGGACTATACTTTTGATATATTTTTGATACACATTAGAACAGATAAGATGAATACTCAAGGTTAGGACTATCAAGGTTAGAATTATCAAGGTGGTTAGGACAGTTAAGGTTAGGACAACCAAAGTTAGGACAGTCAAGGTTAGGACTGCCAAGGTTAGAACTGCCAAGGTTAGGACTATCAAGGTTAGGATAGCCAAGGTTAGGACTACCAAAGTTAGGATTATCAAGGTTAGGACAGCCAAGGTTAGAACAACCAAGGTTACTAGTAGTACTATGAACACTATGTATGAACACTATAAACACTATGAACACTATAACAACTATGAGTTGTCTATGAAAACACTATGATATTATAAGCACTATGATAAAATCCAAGTTTTGCTGATGACTACTGGACAATAGAGATGCTTCCCTCCTTTTGAGGGAAGCTCTCAGGTTGATTTTTACCTGGAGTACCATATGAGACAAAGGAAACACAGCAGTGCATGAGGTGAGTGGCCAGGACATTTCCTTTGTGGTTTTAAATACAGATCTAACAGCTTCACAGTGACAACTTCTCGAATACATATATACCTTTGTACATGACATTACACCCACATTGTAGTATGTATGGTTCTCAGATATCACTCTAATTGTTGTTTGCAAGCATCAGCAAGGCTACCAACTAAATAGACACAAATATAACCCTTGTTGATACTAGCAAAGCCAGAGAAAAATCAGCATGAATATATAGTTCTACACGTGATATATCCAAATGTCTTTCCTTGCCCAAACCTCTAGAATAATTTCGGGGGGGTCTAATTGATGGCACCCAACGACGTGCTCTTGGCGTACAGTTTAAACTTTTCCTCGACTTCCCACGCGCCCGACCAGTATTCGACGGTACATGAGAGGCGGGAAGATGGGCCCTTGGCGCGTTCGCCTGCGATTCTGTGTTCGAGGCCGCGGAAACGGCGGCAGAGGACGACGTCTTGGCTGGGAGGGGTGAGTCTCGCGCCGCGCCAGAGTAGAGGATGGGAAGGGAGGGTAGGGGGGACGTACCTCCTGAGACGCAAGACGGGGCAAAAGTCGTTGTTCCCGTCACCAATGTAAATGACCCGATCGAATTCGGTATTGGATTCACGATGGGCATCGAGGTAGCGTGCGAGTTCTTGACCTTTCGCCCAGGAGGGGGAGGATCAGGCGCGTGGAAGGGTAAAGTAAACGTGGACGTACCTTTGCACATGTTTTCCTCACATCCGACTTGACAGTTGTGAGGTGGGTCGTCGGGGCCGACGCGCCGACGGAGGACGAGGCGGTGTGGGTTCTCGGAGGTAAAGTCGGCGGGGTTGGTGATGATGGTGTTGAAGCATTCTCGGATGCCTTGGTGCTGAGGATCGGCCCGGGAGGGCACCACGATCAACTACGTCTGTGTGTGGGGGAGAGCGAAGACGTACCTGGAGGATGGTGTTGATGAAAAAGGTGTTGGCGTTGGAGAGGATGAAGAGGGTGGTGTCGAGGTTGTTGGGGTCTTTGAGGTGCTGAATGCCGCGCTTCATGGCGGGGTGCTAAAGGCGATATCGATATCGTGACCAGTGCGCGGATCAAACGGAAGAGAGAGACTCACGAACGGGATCTGGCGGAGGGCGTGCTCGATATCGGGCTTGTGTACGCCACGTTCGGGATGAGACAGTTCGCGCAGACATTCAGCGCTTTGAGAGCACGGAAGCAAAGGACGTTAGACGCGAGAAGACGGCGGAGGGTGCTGGTCTCACACGAGGTCCGTCCATTGCACGGTTTGCCCGGGCTCTCGTGTGCGATCCCTCATTTTTCTGCGAATGTCGGGCGCGAGAACTTCAAAGACCCAGTGGTCGGAGTCTTGGTCTGCCATGGACCTGGTGGGGCCTCAGGTCTAGATGTCATGTTATTGTGAGAGACTGGCCAGTCAAAGTCGAAAACGACGAGTTGTTTCTTGGTCGAGGTCATGGTGATTCGGAGTGAGTGATGCAAGATAATGGCGAGATCCACTAAGTGATGGCTGTGCAAGGTGTTTGACAGGTCGCCGTCCCGTCCCCTGGTAGACCGCATGCCGGCCATCGTCTGCACAGCGAAGGCGTCCTACAAGAAGCTGCCTGGCACGCTCGAACTCACGGACAGCCACCTTCAATGGACGCAGGACGATAAAAAATCCCCTTCCGTACGCGTACCCCACCAGGACGCCGCCTGTAAGCAGAAACAGTTCCGCGCGCATGCTCGCTGCTCACCCATCTACAGCGCTCTTCTGCAGCAAAGAAGGTGCCGCGCGAGTTAGGTTGAAACTCGGACTCGTCAATGACGACAACTTCACGTTCACGGCGACACCGCAGGAAGCCTATTCGGAGAGGGAGACCTTCAAGCAAGAACTGACCAACATAATCAGCCGCAATCACAGCAGTGACGCCCCGGCCGCTGCGACGAACGGAGGGGCTGCTGCTGCACTGGTGCAGACGCCAAAACGGCTTGTCACTGCCGCGCTTCCTGCTCGAGAGCCTCGACCTTCCGCGCCAGCTCTGTCGTGAGCGATGGAAGGACACCCGTTCTTTCGGGATAAGACGCGGCGACAGAATTTCGATTGTGAAAGATGGTTCTGCTGGAGAATCCAGAGTTGCTGGCGTTGCATAAGGAGGCCGGTCAGATCACAGAGGCGGAATTCTGGGAGGGGAGAGAGGTGCGTACGTTTTGTTTTGCTGTCTCGTGTTGTGATCCGACCTTTTGTTACCTCGCCGGTTGGCATACGTAGCACCTCCTGCTTGCAGAGGCAGCAACAGAGAGTCAGCAACGCGGCCGTCCGGGTAAGCTTGTAGATCCTCGCCCACAAACGGTAGAGGGCGGCGAAATCAAAATCGTCATCACACCTCAGCTCGTCCACGACATCTTCGAGGAGTTTCCAGTGGTGGCGAAAGCATATAATGATAATGTGCCAAACAAGGTGACGCCTATTGTTTCTTACACGCGTCCCCGTGCAGCGTTGACCTGTGTCCAGCTCTCTGAAGCCGAGTTCTGGAAACGCTACTTTCAGAGCAAGCTGTTCAACGCACATCGGGCCTCTATACGGTCTTCAGCCACGCAGCACGTCGTCAAAGAGGACCCGATATTTGACAAGTATCTCGAAAAAGATGACGACGGTTGGTCGACATTGTTGCATTACGGTTACGAGACTTATGCTCAGATCGGACTAGAATTGGAACCAAGACGGCCGAGGGACGATGTATCAGATTTGTACATCAGCCTCGGTGCTACGCTCGAGGATCACGGGGAGGTGGGCTAAGGCGTTTCGCTGGTGGTGGTGCTAACACATCACGCATAGACGGGAAACGAGAGAGATATCACCATGCAGGCCGGTCGTCAGCGCGGTGCACTCCCGCTCATTCGCAAATTCAATGAGCATTCAGAGAGATTGCTTAATTCCGCGCTGTAAGTTATGCTTGCCTCTAAAAAACGCTTCCCTCTTGAGTTCTTCTGTCACTAGAGGAGATGTACCACGCAGTAAGCGACGACGGGTGGACGGTGGGGACGGAGAGGTGAAACTATTTCTTCCAATTCCACGCATCGTCTACTTAGGTGTGCACAGGGTTCCTTTTCTGAAATCGAATACTACGACCTCCAAGATCACGAGTCGTCTCCTGGTATTCTTCTCGAAATGCAAGATCGACAACGGTATTTCGAAGGGCAGCTGGGCAGAGTAGGGGCAGCGAGCGGCGGGGCAGAGGGTTCAAGTGAAGTGACCGACGTACAGAACGCGTTGAAGGAAATTGTGAACGGAGTGAATGGATGGGAAGGCAGGTTCAGTCAAGTAGGTTTCTGTCTATACGTTGGCATTCGACTGATCAACGGGGACTTGGCAGCTGAAGATAGACAGAAAATCCGGCGATGCGGCATTGTTGTCCATGACGCAGAACGTCGCCGCGCGGCTAGACACCAAGGCGAACAAATGTACGTGTATCGTAGCTATACCTCTTCTCCCGTTTTTTTATCGCCGTGCCCTTGACAGCCGATTTTCCTCCTGGCCTCTTCCGCCAACTTACGACGTGTCAGACGGCTGCAAACGAATTCCTCCGACAATTCTGGACGTCGATATATCCGCCCCCTGCCGACCTCCCTACACCGACCTCCACCGCAGCACAGCGGTCGGCAAAGGCAGCCAAGATGGCAGGGTACCTCGGTAAGACGCACGAAAAGGTCGACGCGCTGGCGAGAGCTGCCGTCCTGGAGGGCGTGGAGGGAAGTAGGGTGGTTGTCGTGAGTGGATACTTCTCTTCACTCTATTTCTTGCATTCCCCTCATTGTGTCGTGCGACTTTTAATTTATGACGTGACACAGGCTATGAAACCTCTGATGGACGCCGTGGAGCACGCGCTGGCGTTTCATCGTGGAAGGATCGCGACCGGGGTTGGCGTCAAGCTCGTATGAATCGCCTACTGTGTGGGCGTGAATGGCACATTATATAGCAATGTAGTTGAGACACGGTAGATACTCTACTTGACGTCGGTCAAGACCACGCTCGACGCCCACCGGCAATGGCTGGGTGGACGAGCGAGGTACCGAGCAGATGTGTACCAGTGTGCCTATTTACTCACATCTTACCCTCTTCGCGACGGCAAAGTGGTCCTCTCCGCGTTTTGAGGAGATTCTGGGGGTGAGATTGCTTCGACGGTGGGTGAAGCCGATGCAGATGCCAAGGAGTCCCGAATCCGCACAACACCTCCCCTACATTTAGGTCATAAACCCAAATTCATACTGTGTCTTGATGTAGTATTGAAGGAAAACAAACCTTACACACATGATGAATTGAGGTCACGAGATAATATGGCTGTTACAAGGTTATCCAAACAGTCTTCCAGGATTTGATCAACCTCCATCACCACCACATGCACCACATGCACTGCCCCCAACGCTGCCCCCACCTTCACCTCCATCTCGACAGTAAATAGGCCCATCTTGGCTAGCAGACCCGAAACCACACCTACCTCCAACACCCTTGATATAACAGTGAATAGGCAACCCAAAAACGATGACACGAACAAAACCACATACAGCAGCACACTGGGCACCCCCAAACGTAGCACCACCGCCCACAACGCCCCCAGCACCAATAGCGCACCCAGCGATCGGCGCATAATACAGCGGAATGGGATACAGAAACGGCTCCGGATGGTCACGACTCGTCTGTCGCGTATCGAGGTCGCCAGTACCTTCACGCGCTCGTCGACGTTCTAGTTTTTCCCGTCGACGTCGACGCGCCCTCATTGACGATCGGTGGTGGTGCATAGGAAAGACTGCGTTGTGGTCACTTGGGTGGGTGCCGGGTGTTGCTGTGGCCGATGGCTGCAGCGCCGTATGCGGGGGTTCACTTTTATACAAGGCACGTCGTATGCGTTGGATGAGAGTCGTGCCTGGATGTGGGCACCCACAGTGGGTGTACGGGACTTTGTATCGATCCTACAGCGATGGATACGTGTCAGTGTATTTATGGGTCCCACAAAAGGTTGCGCGACGTACGATCCAAGCGCGGCAGGTGATGTCGAACGCTGTGGCAAGGTGGTTTTCCCCAACTTTGTCATCGCTGGAAGTGGAAACCGACCATTCCGATGAACACACGATCTTCATGGATGGCATGCTCGTACTCACTGATCGACATACTGACCCATCAGCCTTTTACAATCGTATTGGTACCGATCGGCCATGAGCTGGTGTGTGTGCCACGCAAGATCAATGTCGAGTGTCGGGACGAAGAAGGATCCAGGTGAACCAGCAATGAGGTTCAGATAGCTGGACATATGATGAGCAGGGCAATAAGAAAGTGTTGGTGCGAACGTCGTACGCATGGTATCTTGTCACACAATGCTCTAGGATGATCGCTCCGTCACTGTCTGAAAGGAAACCCGGGTGTGTCCAACCAAGCTCGGCCATCTTGCGCACGAACGAGCCCTGACGCAAGACCTGGTCGTCTGTTTAGATTGAAGAAATGAAAAGGGCACAACGACGGACTGCACCGACGAGCTCGATCGAAAATGGCCTATCGTCCGAATAAGCGTGATCTATTCGGTTTGTTCTGACAAATGGATGGTTACACCAGCGCTAGCAAAATGCATGCAACAACATACATTCTGACGACAAAGGATTCCTTTAATTTTGCAGAGAACTTGGATGGAGAATAATCAAACGCGTCCATGACATCCTTTGCTGTGATTGGGCGGCCCGACGTCGAAGATCGACCAGAAAATGCTTTTATCCTAGACCTCACTCGGTCCTTGATCAGTGATGCACGACCGGTGTCACTCATTTCGATTCGTGAATGAAGTGTCCCCCTGGAATCGTAAAAATGTAGGTCCATACAAATCGTTTACATCGATGATGGCATCGAGTTCGATAGAACGACTCACGCGAGGAATGCCACCAGTCCGTCACTTTTTTCCATCACAATGTTTTTCGCGAACTTGAAGAGACCGAGTAACTCCTTGGTGATTATCCCGCTACAAAAAGAACAGATAGCTGCAAATTTACTCTGCGCATACCCCCTGCCTTCTGGCGCGAGAATCGCTGATGGTGACTCAGCGAACTGCCACACATGACGACGCAAAACACCGACACTCACGGACTGCTGTCCAGGATTCGCAATGAGGGCACTGAAGTGTTACATCCGTCAACACCCTCGCAGAGTCAAAAGGGTCATATGGTGTCATCGTTTTGTCCCGCCAGAATTGCGCTCGATCGGGATGCGGCCGATTCGTGAGCAGCTCGGGAGAACTCTGCGAAAGCTCGATCAACTTAGATGAACATCTAGAATGACTGCGACTACTTGCGAGGTGAACGGTCAGGTATTCCGTATATTGTGGCAAAGATGAGAGCGTTGGCACGCGCATAGTATCTTCAGCATACCAACTAACCGAGTATATCAGCAAGCATCCGAAACACCCATTTTCGTGCACATACATCGGGTTGAGAAGATATGCGTGCCAAACCATCACGACGTCGATCGGAGGCAGCTTATTCTTGATAGTTCCGGCCTGCACATCACGAACGCTAACACACCACCGTTGAAACCTGTGAATAGCATTGGTTCTCTTTCCTGCGGAGTCGAGAGATTCCAAGATCCTACCTTTCCACCGCAAGACTCACGAACCATCCCCAACGTGTTTCCGCATCCATGATACGTACGTCTTGTGGAAAACGTGATACATCTCCAGATTCCACGTCACGTCGGAGGGTATCAAAAGCGTGTAAGAGGGCCAGATGCCCTCTGAGGTGTTTAGCCTTTACAAGCGGACGCGTTTGCTTCCGGCCGACTGTATAAGTCGTTGGAGGGGCCACATGGCCCTGTAGTGTACTATGAGGTAACTGGTCTGGAGCCGACATGGTGTGGATGATAATCTGGGGTATAGCTGCGGATACTAGCTGTCGCGAAAGGGAGGGTTGGTATTATAGCCCTTGGGGCACAGCTCAATGTGCCCAATCCAGACAAACTTGCTGGCGCCGTCGCGACGAGAAGCACGATAAGTTCGTTCTCCGAGGCGCCACTGCCTCGCCTGGTTCGTGATGTGCTGTAGAGGAGCAGATTAATACAATGATAAGCGGGTGCGCCATGGCTCCCTACTGAATGCTTATAGTCTAAGCTATCTGGCCTCGTGTGAGTTTGGGTTCACGGGCAGCCTGGTGTCGGTCGTTCGCGAGCCTCGGCTCTGGCCACCGATCAGCCAATCAGTCAACTCCCAGTACCTCGATCTTTACCTACAGCGGAACGTGTGCGGCCAACTGCGCACGCTGGAATGAACGTGGAGACGAAAGCAAGCAAGAAACGATCAGCACAAGTACTAATAAGAATGTGCGATTCGAACCTGTGCACGTGTGCCTCACAAGAAGGACAGGATTCTCTTCTACGCAGCACGCTGTGCTGATCTAGGACGGACCGGGGAGCCTTTGGTAGCAACGGACAAGGTCCTTTACGCCGACTCTAAGCTACACTTTTGGAAATAGAGGTGGCGCGACACTTACCAGATCGACTCGTCTACCAACGTTGCTGGCACGCGTCTGGACCGCCAAGATGTTTTCTTTAAGTGTGATTCGACAGAATGTACTTGGATCCGACCGATCCCGGTGAAACTCTGGATGTATAAGCGTGAGCAGCATTGCAGTGGCAGCTTATGGTTCCACAGCAAGGATAGTAGCTGCCAGTGTCTTTTCGGATGATGAAGGTGGTGCAAGGATGAACGTCGTCAAGCATGCGCATCAGATCTGGTGGTCCTGAGTCAACTGGTCAAGAGGAAAGGATGTTTTCCAGGAGACGAAAACTAAACGTTGTATCGTCGTAGGCGACTCACAACTCGAAAGAATTTCCTCACTCGTGGAAACCAAAAAGTCTGTGATTACTGTAAGGCGAACAACCCACCGATACAAGGTACATACTGTCTGCCATCCCCAAGCCAACCAAGTCCGTGCGAGCCTGGGACCATACCGAAAAATGTCTATGTCGCAGTACAAAAGCAAAGCTCCTGGCAAGAGTGAACCCACTAAAAAACCAACAAACCCAGAGCGAGTAAATGCCACATAAAGAGGTGCCGAGTAACAAAAGGACAGGGGAGGATGACCACGAGTGCATAGACAGATGGGTGTGTGGTGGGCCATGTTGATGAAGATGGTGGGAAATGGTCGTTTGGTGGGCGATGACGGGTGTTGTGCCACAGAGGCAGACCAGGGGACATCGTCATCTTCAGATTGTGCTGCCATGCATACAGAGGAGTGATACTCTCCACATCTTGAGGAGATTCTGGGGGTAAAATTGCTTCGACGGTGGGTGAAACCGACGTAGATGCCAAGGAGTCCCGAATCCGCACAACACCTCCCAGATCTACATTTAGGTCATAGGCTTAAATTCATGCTGCGTCTTGATGTAGTAAACAAACCTTAGACACATGATGAATTGAGGTCACAAGATAATATGGTTGTTACAAGACCATCCAAACAGTCTTCCAGAATTTGATCAACTTCCACCACCACATCCACCACCCCCGCCGCCGCCGCAACCACCGCCGCCCCCACCTCCACCTCCACAAGCAGACCCACCACAGCCAGCAGACCCGAAACCACAGCTGCCTCCAACACCCTTGATATAACAGTGAATGAGCAACCCAGAAACGATGACACGAACAAACCACATACAGCAGCACACTGGCCACCCACGAACGGAGCACCACCGCCCACAACGCCCCCAACACCAATAGCGCACCCAGCGATCGGCACATAATACAGCGGAATGGGATACAGAAATGGCTCCGGATGGTCACGGCTCCTCCGTCGCGTACCCAGATCGCCTGTACCTTGGGAAGCTTCACGCGCTTCCCGGAGGCGTCGACGTTCTAGCTTTTCCCGTCGACGTTCACGCGCGTTCATTGACGATCGGTGGTGGTGCATAGGGAAGACTGCGTTGTGGTCGCTTGGGTGGGTGCCGGGCGTTGCTGTGGCCGGTGGCTGGAGCACCGTATCCGGGGGTTGATTTCCCTCCAAGACACGTCGTACGCGTTGGCTGAGAGTCGTGCCTGGATGTGGGCACCCACAGTAGGTGTACGGGACTTTGTATCGATCCTACAACGATGGTTGCGTGTCAGTGTATTTCTGGATCCCGCGTAGAGGTTGCGCGACGTACGATCCAAGCACGGCAGGTGACGTCGAACGCTGTGGCAAGGTGGTTTTCCTCAACTTTGTCATCGCTGGGGGTGGGAACCGGCCATTCCGGTGAACACGCGATCTTCATGGATGGCATGCTTGTACTCACTGATCGACATACCGACCAACCAGCCTTTTACAGTCTTTTTGGTACCGATCGGCCATGAGCTGGTGTGTGTGCCACGCAAGATCAATGTCGAGTGTCGGGACGAAGAAGGACCCAGGTGAACCAGCAATAAGGTTCAGATAGCTGGACATATGATGAGCAGGGCAATAAGAAAGTGTTGGTGCGAACGTCGTACGCATGGTATCTTGCCACACAATGCTCTAGGATGATCGCTCCGTCACTGTCTGAAAGGAAACCCGGATGTGTCCAACCAAGCTCGGCCATCTTGCGCACGAACGAACCCTGACGCAAGACCTGGTCGTCTGTTTAGATTGAAGAAATGAAAGGGGCACAACGACGGACTGCACCGACGAGCTCGATCGAAAATGGCCTATCGTCCGAATAAGCGTGAAGTATTCGGTTTGTTCTGATAAATGGATGATTACACCAGCGCTAGCAGGATGCATGCAACAACATACATTCTGGCGATAAGGGACTCCTTTAGTTTTGCGGAGAACTTGGATGCAGAGTAATCCAATGCGTCCATGACATTCTTTGCTGGGATTGGGCGGCCCGACGTCGAAGATCGACCAGAAAATGCTTTTATCCTAGAC
>JBBPRB010000428.1:0-16422 GCA_038092815.1 Hortiboletus rubellus | reverse complement strand
CTCGTTGCGCGTCTTAGACAGCCGTTCGGTGCACTGTTGGTCAGGTTGGCATCGACGGGTCGACGTGTGGAGGACTACAAGCGCGTCGCGGCGGATAGCTTGATCACGGTACAAATTCAGGAGAACTTCTCGCTCGCTGATATTCTGGACAATGTACGCACGCTCGACATTTTGTGACTCGTGGCTATGTAACGACGGAGACTCGGACTCGTCTGTAACCCGAGTCTTTTCTTCCCAACGTTCAGGCTTTGTAACACAGCTTCATCCGCTTGAACCTACTCATCTGACAACTTGATGTCTCGTCACAGGGTTCAACTTGGCTCTGAGAGAACTCGAGCAAGATAATCTTATTGATGACTTTTTTCCTCTCCGCACCGTAGCAACCGCAGAACAGAGAATAAGGGTCTCCGAGGAGCCGACGAGACCAGTGACGACGTTACCCATTGGCCTCGTTTCGAGTACATCATCATACTCAGTCTATCGACGGTTTGCCTCTCAACGTGGCAACCTCATAGAACGGTCTGGTCACCAGACATACTCAGTGGGCAGATGAGCAAGATGATCTAGCATCACCTACGTTTTTCCATCACAACAAAGAAAGCATAGAACGTTCAAGGCTGGTTCGAAAGTTCGTAGGACCAGTGAATTCCTAGAAAAATTTTCGGGTGCGCGCACAAGAAGTGAGAAATTGAGGTTGTAGGTTGGATTTTATGTCGCCCCAGTAAGATGCCCCACGAACACGATGCTCACGTCGATTGCTATGATCGTGCCTGCGGGAGCAGACCAATTTGAAGTGAATGCACATATTGACGACGGAAGAGAGTGACCTGCGTGCAGAGATGTCACAGGCTTAATATTCGAGAGATATGCAATACCCAAATCAATGTCTCAAAGTTACTGTTACTGGTCGATAACACCCAGAGTAATATCCCTCGCATTTCCAGTCCTTGTCTTCAAACGAATCCACTGATATACCGTAAAAAAGATGACCTTGGGACGGCAAGAGTAGCTCACGACGACAAGCATCTGACAATGGCATCGCAGATTACCACGGTCTCCCCCATGGTGTGCGCTCTGCTCTCACGTGCTCCATGGCCAGCGCCTCAAACTGTTCACTGCGCGTGTTGGACGGATCCAAGTGATGCCCAGATCCTCCGATGACCGCATCACATTCTGGGCATCTCGACACCTGATTCGCCCCTCCGCACTGCATGCAGATCAGCACAGTTATTCGTTCCCACCGACGATCACCTCGTCAATGCCATTTCACGCACCTCGGTAATCACGAACGTGTGGCCATTCGGACAGTTGTAGAAATGTCCGGCGTGTGCTGGCCAATGGAGTTTCTTCATGAGTCTACGCTCAAGGCAAAAACGGAAACGGCCGTTGCTCACCGAAATTGAATGCCTTCACGATGGCGATACGCTCCTCGAGCGAGACAGGCTCGTAAAACTTGTCCAAGCGAATTGAACGCTCGATTTTCTCCCACTCGTCGACAATGTCACGCGCGACACTCGAGAAATTCGTCTCCAACCAGTCCATCTCTTCTCTGCTGGTCTTCTTCTCTCGATGTTCTCGGATCGTCTTCTTCGTCATCGCCTCCGCCTGCCCACGGAGACTCGACGCACGGTCTGCCAGTTCGGCCCTGTGTCCCTGTTCTTTGAACTGTCCCGTCATTTTACACATCATCACGTCAAACCGGAATTCCTCCAACGAAATCCGCATTTGATACAAAGCTGTCTTCGAAACCTGACGATGGGATTCGGAGTCCTTTGCGACGTCAAAGGCAACGCCAGCATCTCGCGAACAGCTCTTGAACAGAAACTCAATAAAAGTAGCCCACGCCAACTGTTGAGTGGTGTTGTTTCCGTCTCCGATACGTTTGCTGATAGCGTCGAGCCACGTCGTCGTCAAGTCGGTCAGGATGAGCCGAATATGAATCGTCAGCCAGATCACTTCTACCAGGAACCTCCGGTCTGCGAGAGGACGTGGTTGGCCAATCTTTATCTTTGCGATGCGCATTGCGTCGGTCATGGGGTCTCTCAGCGACGTGCCAAGATCATCGAGGGCTGCATCGACCTCGCGCTCGATCAGACACGAGAACGCCGCTTCCCATGCATCCTTGTGCGCTGAGCGCATCTCAGCGACTTGGGCGGCATGTTTGTACGCAACCAGGAGCTCGTGCGTCGCCGCGCGCCAGACGCCCAACACGGAATCATCGATTGCGTGTAGTTCTGCGTTTTCAAGAGAGATATCCTGATACGAAATGGGCGTCGCCTTTCTGGAACTCAAAGCCTTGCTTCGAGCCTTGCCCTGATCCACTTGCTTCTTCTCATCGGTTTTGTCCTCAAAGTTGAGGTCGATTGTCTCCGCGACGTTCACCAATTGATCCTTCTTTGAACTGATGGACAGAGACTCAAGCGACGTCTGAACGGCGCCGAGGGACAACGACATTTGAGCGACGACTTTGCGATCCAGGATGTCCAGGTTTGCCCACTTGAAGACGCGACCGTAGCGGGGTGCCGTGATCTCTGCACGACAAGTCGGGCACGTGGGTGGCCGCCTGGACCCGATCGGGGACAACAGACCCAACCATTTCCCGTCCGCTCTACAAGTATAAAACTCGGTCATGCTACAGTGTCCATCAAGCGTCTTGACGGTAAACGTGTGGCGACAGGACGGGATGGTGATCAACATCTCGTCCAAAGATTCCAGGTCGGGGTCGATCTCCGCCAAGGTGCGCTGCATGATAAAGTCTGCCACCTGGGTCCTTTGATCTTCGGAAGCACACTTCGGGCAGACTTGAACGGCACAGTCCTCCCCGCACACTGTCGGGAGATGAGATTCAGGGTTTAAAAACAACAATATCGACAGCATCTCACCCGAGGGGCATCGGTGACCACAGCGGAGAACCTTGTCACAACGCCTGTCACAGGGAAGCCGGGCACAAACCTGCCAACCGCCAGTTTAGCTCAGGAAAGATCTCCGGATCACTGTCACTCACAGAACCACAAGGGACCGGACAACTGTCATGAGGGCATGCCCTGCAACCATTCGTTAGAAAAGGCGCAAACTATGATCAGGTGCTTACCACGTGCATGGTTGCTTGCAGGGCGCGCACGGAACGGAACAGGGGCGTTTGCACTGCGCATGAGGGCAGACCTGCCTACATTTGGCATGGCAGTGCGTCGTGTGCTCGTGTCCCTCAGAGCACGGCTCCTGACAAGTATGTTCGCAATACAGACGTTTCTGACACGGGTGCGAAGCATGTTTGGTCCTCTTGATGGCGTCTCCAACTGCCACAGTATTGTCATTGAGCGATTGACAGTCGCTGCACGTCGCGTTGCAATTGCTCCCACAACACGCCATCAGCTCCGCACAGCGAGCCACACATCGGTAATCTTTTGGATCTTGACAACAAGGCATTCTAGCTTGATGTTCACAACCCAGGAGCTGTTTCACCACCTCCTCGGTGCAGCGCACGCTTTCGAGCATGTCCAATTCGTAGCTAAAGTTGTATCGTCAGCCGAGTGGAAGAGTAAACCTGTTCCGTCGAGCGTACCACGGAACCGAATCCTTGACGTGTCCGCATGGTAGTTGAACGTTCGGTACTTGGAACTGACAATCGCCGCATGGCATGTGGCAATCCTTTCTGCATGGGTGATCCTGAGAACAGAGCCTTCGGCACCGTTTAGTACAAAGTACGGCAACATGGTCGGGGTCATCGCAATGGCACTGAATTCCAGGAGAACGATTGAGCTTGGGATCAATGGAAGAGAAACGTCTGGATTTATACCTTGAACGGACATAGATGGCCACATTCCAACAGCGTATCACACTGTTTCATACAGCCACCTGCGAGTGTCGTGAACCATCGTGAGCGGGAAAATATGACGACACATACCGTCTGGCGCGATCCGGGAAAGTTGACTCGGAGACGAGACATACTCTACCCTCTCGCGATGTCTGTGACAGGCCACGGGCAAGGCTGGACCGGAAGCATCCTGCGCGTCGAGTTCCTCGAGAATGGAACCCCACACCCTGCTTCTCGATGATAGGTTCTCAGCGTTTCCAAAGATGTAAAGACCCTCGCAATTGCGGGGCAAGGCCGCTGCAAAAAAGTCAATGAGCGAGCAGGCAGAGCTTGGGAGGGAACGAAACACCTACCATTCGCACGGTTCTCCGACTGGCAAACAAGATGCCTCAGTCAGCCGACATATTGATAGAGTGTATATCGGCACGCACTTGGAGGAATCCAATGATTTCCCGAGCGTGTTGGGAAATCGTTTGCATCTCCGTATCCATATCATCGTCAGCGCCACCAAAGTTGCAAACCAGTGTAATGATGACGATCTTTGTAATTGTTAGCCTGTTCAAACGTGTCCAAACGTTGCCTACCTTTCCTTCATCTCCCCGGTAGTCATCGACTGTCCGTAACCTGACCTGTAAAGTTGGCCAAGTTATACGTGCGAGCCGCATCGCTCGTGGATGAACAACATACGGGGCACGTCGCTTTGATATGCTGAATGGACCCACAAAGCAGAGGGTCACCGGCGTCATCGAGGTTGGTTTGATCCAGTTCGTTGATCATGAGTACGACCTCGCCAACCGACGCATCTCTGAGTTGAGTAAGTCGACCCGAATGGGCGCACAAGACAACGATGTCGCCCTCCGCGGAGTAACAACCTTGTCTAGGAAAAAGAGTAAGCGCGAGGAGTCTCCAAATGGTTCGGAGACAATTTACCGGAGGAGGTAGAGCACGAGGCCTCGGACCATGTCGACCTTGAATTCCGGACGTGAGTTCCTTGATCGCTCGAGAAACGGACTGTATGCTCGCCTCGCACATGTTATAATTGCTCGCCATATCGTCCGTCCCGCCGCTCTCCTTGTGGCTATGCGTGACAAAGAAAAGGTTCTTCGCCATGCCACGAACGCCAGAGGAAGGTCTAACCAAATCATGGTCCCGCAGTCCCTCGTGGTTCCTGACTATGCTTAGGCAACTCAGTTGACTCTGACGAATGACTAAATACACACTTGATCAGGCTCGATATCGAGGTTTCATCTCGACCACCGAGTACATTCCTGTGAGAATCCGAACGACTTTTCCTGTCAAGTTCGCGATTAACGATTGACTCCAAACGATTGACTTTTTCCCTGAGTGCGTTGACGAGGAGATTGCGAACAGGAGCTGCGACACTTTGGAACGGGTCATCGAACGTCGGCGGGGACGAGGAAATCCCAGTGGTCCACTGGTCGAACCAGAGGCGAAGATTTTGGACCAGGGTGACGAGGCGCGGATACATCACCACGGCGTGCTTGAATCGCGACAGGCACCTATAAACGTTGCAAAGGACGGATCTCGGAGTGAGATTAAACTCGACATACCCATCCAATACACCAGCTATAGACGCCAGTATTTGGACACCCAACTGAGGGTGATTCGTTCCAAACGCAGGATCTCTGAAAGAACAATTAGCCATGATGGTAGCCATGCTGCTTTCGATCGTGTCAGCTAGTTCATTGAGGTTTTGCAGCACCTCGGTGAAGAGAGTACTGCATCAATGCTGATCAATAGAAACCATGTAACACCATTCGGAAATCCTCACTTCACTCCCGTTACGAGCGTAGTCTCGACGACAAAGTCGGACGATAAATACTGTGACAAGTGAGCGCACAAGCAACCTCGGAAACCAACAATCACACTGACGCGTAGTAGCGGCAGTATTCCTCGCTGAAAGGAAAGGACGTCACGGCTGTTTCCGGCGTGTGTCGACATTTGTGGCCAAAGTATGATGCTTGTGAGACGGTGTAAACCGTTTTGCTGCAAGGGAGAATCAAGCCAAGGTTTAAAGGAGAGTCCATATCAACATACAGAGGCCATGGTTTGCAAAAGGAGCTGCTCGTCAAAGTGGAAAAAGTGTCATCGATGATCTGAATCGTCGTCACCATCCACGACTTACTTGTCCATCTCCTTGTGTCTGGCAAACGATTCAACACGTTGTTCGCGTACTTTTGTGACAACAAACATCGCATGACGTACCCAACCCGCATTAGAAGCAGTGGCGCTGTTTAGCGCCTTCAAAAACGTATAGACTTGAAACGTGCTTTCAAACCTAAAGTCGTCGGCAAGATAAAGCTTCAAGTTGTTATGGGCTTCGGATGGAGACAAGGAGGAGGAATCATGGGAGAAAAAAACGTCTGTTCCACTGCCACTCATTTTCGACAACGCATGTTCCATCAAAAAAGGGGTGTTGCGTTGTGAGACGGTACAGGACCGTGCCATGTCGTCAGACAAAGAGGACGGTGCAGCAGGGGTTGGGGTACTAGGTCCGTCGGCTTTCTGGGTATGCACGTAGCGACAGTTGAGTTCCCTAGTGCATCTGCCTTGTTCCCAAAAGTACTTGCAGACTCCTGGAGGGTGACTTCCGTTGCCACTTGGGCGAGGGGTGCGCTGTGGCGGAGCAGAGACATCAGAGGTTGAAGGGGAAAGTGGTCGAGTACTATTGCTGGGCGACGAGTGTGCAAATTTACACTGGTTGCCTCTGTTGCAACCACCAGGTGTGTTAAAGAAACGGCAAGGACGAGGCATTGTGAAACGCTGTGTGCATGAACGTTGGGTCTGAGGCCTTGAGGAGTCCAGTCTCCGAGTCTATTTGCGGGCGGAAGACATTCAATATAGGTGCATGGTCACCATACTGCACGTCTTATGTAATTCGCACTGCCTGGAGTGACTGATTGTACTAACTTGAGGACGGAACTTGTTGTGCGCGTTATCAACGTTCGTGTAGCCCGGTCGAAGGCAGAACTTGAAGAAGTAGCCAGTGTCGATTGACATTCAATGACAACCCGGACTCGGAGTGACAGGTGTTATGTAAGTTTCCAAAGTCGTATTATTACCCGCTTCATCCCGAAGGAGCTCGTCCCGTACTATCAGCGCCTCAGCGCCCCCCGAAAAAAAAGGAAACATCGCCCCGCTTCTGCGTCTGCCATAAAAAACCTTGAAGCCGACCGCCTATCCCAACAATTTCGATTCAAAACATGCCACCTTCAGCACCCTCTATCCTCGGCGTTCGCAACCATGACCTTTGACACAACTTCGATGGTTCTTTCTCCACGAAAAAAAAAAAAAAAATCTGTAGCCTACTTCGAGTTTCCAACTGGCGCATCGATGGCCGCTCGATTCGCTGTCAACAATGAACATGCATAAGCGAGAAGAAGTACATGTACCTGCGACTCCAACGACCAAGTCCTATCTTACATTTTACTTAGCGACACTGCCCCCCCCCACGCGCGTTCCGTCTCTCGGTATCCAATGGACACGTCTCGTCCCACTCAACCCCCTCACAGATCCAAAGACGCCCGCGCATTGCTCGTATGCACAATCGAAGTTCCTTCGCCGGCACCCCTCCTCCCGTCACCCCCCTCCCAATATACCCTCCCCGACACCGTCCCCCGCGACGCCGTCTGATGCACGACGCGACGCCGACCCCACCCCAAAGGATCCGCCGGACGCGTGTCCTTCACGAATGGCCGACTGTTGGACGTCGTCACCTCATACGTGCCCTCGAACGCAGGATGCATCACGACCGACGCGGCCCCGTTCGACGTCCGCGCGTCCGAAAGGAGACGCGCCCCCGACGGCATGTCTTCGTACTGCAACCCGATCTCGCCATTGCTGGAACGCGACGTCACTGCGAAATGACCCCCCAAACCAGACGCGGTGGCGAGCGAGACCGACGAGGTGATCGGGCTGGGCGAATCGACGTCAGTACGCACCATCGAGTAAACAGACGGTTTCTTTTTTTACCCGTTGCTCGTTCGCATGTCCAGCTTGGTGGTGCCCCCTCCCGTACAGAAAAGGGATGCAGTGGCTTGAATGCGCGCATTGGAGGTGCGGAGAACCAACGAATCGGAGGTGTTGAAATGTCCAACGATAGCCCCATTACTCGAGGTCAACGACCCCCTCGTCAGCGTGATGGACTAGCCGGATCAAAGCAAACGATGAGCGCGTAGGCATCGGTGAACCGTGGAATGTACTCACGTCGACTCGGATGCGTGAATTTGATGCGTCGAGCTGCATATTTTCAAACAAGAGCGACCGCCACAGATCGCCAATCTCGTGCGCAAAGTTGCTGGTCTGGGTCGTGAATTCGTGGATGTGGAGCGGGGAACGTTCGGGTGGAGCGGCCGGGAATGTGAACACGACCTCAAAGTGGAGTCCATCGCGCGCATTAGCAGACCATGTGTGCATCGGGGTCTACAAGGTCAATGGATGGGAAATTGACCATCGAGAGAACGCAGGGCGAAAAGAACGTACATAGATGCCAACGCCATGTCTATTCCCGCTCTTCCGCAGTCGGCACACGGTCGCGCGTGCGAGCGCCCGCTCGTCGTGGTATGCCACCCGCACGTCCACTATGACATTCGTGCCCGATTCACGCGACTGCTTCAACTCGACTTTTCCGCCTTGGTGAGAGCCTCGGGTGATGAGATAGAGTGCATCGGATGCGACGGGCAGAACAAACGACGTCTCGGCGCTCTCGGAGAAGGTTGGCGCCCAGCGAGGTCCGGTCTGGTAAGACGTCCAATTGAGGTTTCCAATCGATTCTTCGATCCTGCCGTCTTCAGCCCTAGGAACGCCGACAGACCTACCGTCGAAGAACTGTCAACAGAAAAGCAAAACACCAGGTCAGCAACGCTCGTCGCATCACGCGGGCCGATTCAGAGAGAAATTCGCTCACGGTGCCACCATTGCTCGCCATGCGGATAACGGTCTGTATGAGCGAGAGGAGTGCGAGGTATATGAGGAACGCCGCTGCGAACGCTTTCCAAAATCTCTTGGCTGGGGATCGAGAAGGATGATGGTAATGATGGTGCGGCACAGCAGGCACAGGTGATGACGGTGCGGGGTGGTTGTAGCTGGGGAGCTTCGGATATGACGGAGGCGGTGAGAGTGGTTGCAGGAGTGGCGTCCTGTGATATGAGACGGTATATGAACTGGGTGTGTCCGCTGTCGGAGGCGACTGTGACTGTGTATGGACGGACCCGAAATGGCTTGTTTCCAATTGTCCCACAGGGGTGTCGTCTTGCGCAACAATAAGCAGCGGTGGCTTTGGATCAGAGTCCTCCTCGACGATGATCATCGAGTCCACAATCGCCCACTACCTTTGCACCGACGAGGGGTTTAGACAAAAGGCTTTCCGAAGAGCGCCGTCGCCGTATCCCCCGGCTGCGCCCGGTTAATGAACGCGTTGGCCCTCGACTGCGCCGCAGCTACGGCCAAACAAAGTAGTACGCTCCCCCTTTTTCAAGCTCTCGCTTTCAAATTCGTGGCATGGCGAAACTGCTCTTCACCATGGGTCTCATGCAGGTGCACATCGAATGGGTGGTGGCTATCCCGCCGCAACGTGCGCACACCTACCACCCACTTTCTTCGTGGGGGGATGGGACCCACCGCCGCAATCAACATCAACGCCGCCTGCCAAAGAACACAATAGGAACTCGTGCAAGCGTAAACCCACCGGGCGCTCGGCGTCATAGTCGCCATCCACCACCCCCCCTCCGCACAAACCTGCATTTCCAAACCCCCCCGGGCAGAGTTTCCCCCCGCGCGCGAGGCAAAAGACGTCATCTCGGAGCCCGATCATAGTATGCCTACTTGCACACGAGGGACGTGCCGCCGCGACCCTGAAGGGGGAGGGGGAGCAGCCACCATCGACGATTGAATCCCCGGCGCAGCCCCCCTCCCCTCGTGACGTCGTTTTCTTCTTTTTTTATGCTCGTCGTTGATCACACACGAGACATGCCGCGGCGCGACCCTGAGAGGGGGAGCAATAATACATAATCGAATAATTGAGTCCCCGGCGTAGCCTCCTCGTGACGTCGGTTTTTCGTCTTGTTGATCACACCATCCCTCTTGCACATTCCAACATACGCTCTACACGAGGCGATCAATAACGACAACACGACGTCAATTCATATTTCATTTGTAGGCTATCTCTATCTCGAGGTGCGCGTGCGTCGTGGCCCGGTGTGTGATGAAATGAAGTCATTTCGACCCAGTCTGGCGACCGTTTTGGCTGATCGGGCTTACATGGTCGTACATACTACAGGTCTCCCGATCGATGAGCTCATAGGGTTTGTTGCCACAGGGTCTCACTCCCAAGCACAGGAACGCTCGGTACGCGGGAATGAAAGAGCCCCCACCTGCGGGGGAACTATGGGTGGGTGAGGACGTATCGCCCATCTCCAACGAGGAACAACACCTTGTTCGGATGGCGTTGCGGACCACGACACTGATGTTCACAGAGCCCCCCCCCAGTCGCGAAATGAAGATGATAATGAAATCACTTTACACGCGTCTAGCAACGTGAAAGTGACCTCACGATGAAACGGAAGAAGACGTACATATCTGTTTGTGCCGGATTGTTCGAGATTATTCAGGGCTTCACAGAGATGCTCGAGATCACCCGAAAGGCACCCAGTGCGGCCCGGGGATGTAAATGGAAACCTCGTGCACGACAGCATGCGGCGGAGTCTGATTACGGTGAGGCAGTGCGGCGAGAAAATCACTGCACCGATGTGGAATATGACGTTTGCGTAGATAGCGAGGGATTACGATAACAGGCAAATCGATAAGCACGCCATTCAGAAGATATACCGGTATGGGGGGGAGGAGATCGGCACAGAGCGGGAGCTGCGCCGTTGGAACGGGAATGCTGGTCAAGGGTTGTTGCGCCAGACGGCGCGCATCTAAATCACACAGTGCCAGCAAAGCGGGGCGCGTGGACCGTGCTTCTCAAGAGAACAAAAGAACCTGCTGGTCACGAGCGCGCTCGGAAATAGAGAGACTCCGAGGCTACAGAGAAGCTGTGAAGTGAAAAATGCCGGCAGCGTAAAGGGAGCAAACAGGTCGATGCGGCTACCGAATTCTTCGGTGCAAAGGGTTGGTATGCGCGACTGAGCCAGTCGAATCAACACGCAGCTCGAGGTAACAACTCTGTGTTGTATGAAATGCGTGCGCCCACCTTGCCACAATTGTGTCGAACGCAGGCTAGGAGTGGGAACAAGTTACGGTAGGACACGCAGCTACCGAGTCGAAACACTGAGGTAGCCATCAGTCACCTGCTGCGATGAGGGAATTCGAACCTGAAAAGGAACGCGGAATGGTGCACTACGGAATTCTTTAGTCCCCTCCGAGTATGAAATCACGTATGCACGAGTGTTGTGGAACTTTGGAAGCAAGGTGGCCTGCCCTGTCGCGACTAATTGTGACACACAGTCGAGGGGCATGACGACGGATAGAACGGTTCAACTGGGTTGCAAACGCCAGGCAGCGCGGAGTGTTTGAGTTGTTTCGCCGAATATCGGCCGGTGACAAGCCCAAGAAACCGAACGTGCGGAAATTGTTTCAGTAATTCATTTTGGTGTGCGGGTGTCAGGAGTCTTGAGAGGGATGGATTCCTATTGTCCCCCCCATGGTCCAACGGTCCGACTACGCTTGCCAAATTTCCTAGGAGGTCGGAGTCGGAGTGGCTGTGCAGATTAAGCGTGTAGTTTCAAGAAATAAGATGATTGAATTCAGGCTGGGGCCCCAGCACTAGTACGTTTGCATGCATGGGACCCACGACGAGTTAGCGATTGCGGTGCCGTCAATATAGGCTCGGGCTCAGAGGAGAGATCAGAGAGGTTGATTTGATGGCAATGCAGGTATGTTTTGAGAACGCGCATGTCCCGATCAACGGGCGACTGCCGGTGCGGGGATTGAAACGAACCAACTTGAGTGAAGGCGGGAGAGGTTTCCCACGCGAGGACCCCGGGGTGTGTCTCATAGCGCGTGCGCACCGTGTTGCGATGGCGTTCGGCTCGTTGTGCGGGTCGCGCCACAATCAGGTGACGGGAGAAATGATGATTTGGATGGCGATCGGGGAGATAGGCCGTGGTGCAAGCGAGATGCAGGGCGTGCAGGGAGAGGTGATGTCAGGCGTGATGCGATCTGGGGTGATGGGAAGACAGGCACTGGATGGAGTGGAGGGGGCCCGAGAAGGAAAGGGGTGGTGATCTATCTATGACGCGGGTGCGGGAGGCATCATAACACGAGGCCTGAGAGCGAAAAAAAATCCCAAGGAAGATGGCGGCGCCGACACGAGGCAGAGACCCCGGGAACATGTGGCGACACGAGATGAACATGACCTGGGAAAACACGCGACGACGTGGGCGCGATCAATGGGCGGCGCGGGCACATGGAAATGTCCCCGCGGGGGTGGGAGCGGGCAATTGTGCGGTGATGGAGGACCGCACGGCAGCCATGAGGCGGGTGATGGAGGCGCGGCGGGAAGGGGGTGGCTGGGGTCCTGCTCGTCAAGTGCCAGTGTGAGCGACTGCGCGAGGCCAACCGTTTCCAAATTGGACAGAACAGGCCTCGCCAACGTTGCGTGTCGCGGTGGGGAAACGCCGGCCGAAGCATCCGCTGGCTGTCCGCTGACTGCTTGATAAGACCCCCTCCGTGGAAACTGCCCCTCGTCGACCCCGACGTCGACATGTCTCTCTCCCCACAGCCCCCCTCCGCCAATCCCATGCCCTCGCCCCCTCCCACCCAGTCCAACGCACAGCTCGCCCACCTCCTCACCACCAGCTACCGCGAGTCCGACAACCTCCGCAAAGAGCTCGCCGCCACCCGAAAGCACCTCGACAAGGCAGAGCGGCTCCTCGCAACCTATGCCAGCGCGGCGTCTCCGCCGAACACCAACAACGGCGCCCACTCCATCTCCGAGGCCGCCCAGCGTGTCATCGCAGAGTGCGAGGCACGCGCCGATCGCGCCGAACACGCCCGCGACGAGGCCGACGCCCGCCGACGCGTCCTCTCCGACGCCTGGGAGGAGCTCAATCGCTACCTCGGCGTCGTCGAGCTCCGCGCCGCCGACGCCAGAGCGGGTTTCGCCCGTCTTGTTGCCGAGGGCGGCGGCCAGCTCGTCCTTGCCCCCGTCCCCCTCCCCGGCTACTTCCCCCAGACCGCCATTCCCACGCCCGCCGCATCCAGTCCCGCCATCATGCTCGTGCCCCCGCCCGCAAGCCACCGTGCCCATCGCCACTCCGCGTCCCTCAACTCCTCCCACAACATGCCCCCCCTCCCCCCCTTCCCCCACCAAACCACGTCCCGTGTCAGGCCACGCTCGGGCAGCTTTGACGAATCCTCCTATCAGCTCGCACCCGGCCAGCCCCCCGCAAAGCGCCCCCGTAACGAACGCGACTATGACAGGGTACGTGATCCACCCCCGCTTGCACCCGACCTGACATCACTTTCAGTCCCATCCCCGCGTCCGACCCCTCGATGTCGATGTCCACCATCGCTCCCATCTCCCATCCCCGCATCCCGCGCATCAGGCATCTCTTGCCGCGCCGCGTCGCTCGACTACCCGCGCACACGAGAGATCGTCCTCCCGCTCGTCCCAGCGCTCCCTTTCCATCGATGAGATGCTCCTCGAAGCGACGACCGACGACCCCCGCCCCCGCGGCGAACCCCAGTCCCCACGGGCTGTCCTTGCACACCACCAACACCCGAATCACGCTCCAACCCCTAACAGCCAGCGCTCGATCGTGGGACACTCGACGCCAGGCCCCCTCGACCAGCCTGGCGAACAACGCATGTACCAAACGCACATCTTTGCCCCCCCCGTCACCGGCGCCCCGATGAAGAAGGGGAAACCCGGCTCAACCCCGGCTATCAGTACGTACTTTACTGTGACGCCGCCGCGTGGTGCTGACGTCGATTCAGTCGCCAACGGTTCAGCCGCTCTCCCTGCTCCACCACCCATCACAACGACTACTGCGCCGCCTCCACCGACGTCGACAACCGCAGTCCCCCAGTCCGCGACCGCACCTGCCCCGCCCACCCCCGCTCCCCACCCCCACCCTCCGTATCCACCCCAAAACGCCCAGGGTCAGCGGATCTGCCGGCAATGTGGCCTAGCTGGCCGTTACAAGGATGGAAAATGCGTCGAGAAATGGGGTCCCGGACCCGAAGGACCCGGCACTGTATGTGACCGGTGTCGAAAGAAGATGAAACGGGTCGAACGACGAAGCACGGTGGAATCCCAGAACCAATCCCAGTCCCACATTGGCCACCAACCCAGCCACGGTACGGCAGGCACCCTGGCACACGCCCACTCGATGCCCACACATGGGAATCGAGTTACGCGCGCCGATACGATACCCGTCACCGTAGGGATTGCATCGGGGGGAACGCAGCTCAGCATCGGACATGCGACGCAGATGTCGATGCTCATTTCCAAGGACAGACGCGATCGAGAACGGATGCCAACGTCGTCGCTCGCACACCCCCCCTCGCACCCCCCCCGTTCAGGCGATTCGCAACGCGAGCCACCCTCCCCACCCGCCATTGCCACGTTGCAAACTGATGATGACGAACCCCATCGACGTGGAAGCGCAGATAGGGGACGAAGGCCGATGAGTTCCGGTAAGATTTATTGATGCCGCTATTGCCTCGTCAACATCGTTCTTTTGTTCGATCGCATTGATCTCGCTCCTTTTCTAGCCGCTCCGCCGCTCATAAAACACCTTCCATCGCCCAGCCACTCACAATCGCATTCAAATTCCCGCCGTGGGTCAGACGAGTCCTCAGCGGACGCCGAGGGCGATCCAGATGCGGATGGTGATCCAGATGCGGACGCAGACGCGGACGCGGACCTCCTCGAGGCCGTCCACGCGGCAGAAAACCGAAGTACGAGTATGAAAGCAGAGGACGCAGAGAACGACGATTGATGCATCGTGCTTCGGACCCACATTTTTGTCCGTAGCTTCAGGTTCTTGGTTTTGGGTTTTAGGAAGGGAGAGGTTCCAGCGGAGATCACGAAAAAAAAACGGTTTCAAGCATCCACCAAAGCACACCGTCCACGTCACATCAAACACAACTCGCATTCGCATATACGCATCCAACCTCACATCCGCATCGTGTATCACATCTTTTGCCTCGGAACCACCTTTGGTTAGCATCCTCTGGCCTCTCCGCTGTCCGGAAAACAAAGAATGGACTCATTCTAGATGTCTCTCGTTATGCGACGCCGCTCACGATTTGGAATAGCTATGTTGGGATTTGGCTCCCTGTGTTACTACGCTCTCTCTCTTTTTTTTTCTTCTTCCTTTCATCCGATCGTAGCCACTTCCCTGGTTCATCCCGCCCCTTTTCTGTGCACTGATGCTATACGCGCTCACCCTCGTCGCAAGCTCACCACTACCTACCACGATGCCACATCACTTGCAGACGTCCACATTCTTGGACGAGGACACGGAGCACTTTCATGAACGCGCATCGCGTTCTGTAGCCATTACGAAGCAGACACCCTTACGAGCAGATCACGAAAAAAGACGTAATGTGTACTAATATACCCCATTTCCTTGTCCGTCTGCATCAGGTACGCGCGCGCTATTGGCGTTTCGGTTTCATGTCTTGATGACGGCGACACGGGTAGTCCTCCCCCATATGTGGTGTGGGTGACTTCCATATGGGGCACGGTGGGATCAGTGCGGCTGATCCATTTTGATTTTGATCTTGCGTCGTGATGACGGCGGACACGCGCGATTCGGTATGCCGACGGAAGCGGGCGACGCCGCACACGTGCGTCGTTTCGATGTCGCGGGTGTTGCGTGCGTGCGTGTGGACAGCTGAAATGAGGCGGCTTGGCGCCAGGCGTACCGGTCCCCGAGGCCAAGACCAACTAGGCGTTATCGGGTGCAAACACGTCGTCGTCGCGAGGACCGAGGTGATAGCTCGGAATGCAACGCTCGATCAACGGCGGCGGTCCTGTATGTCGCACGCCCAACGTGGCCAAACCCACGGGCCGCCCGACGCGTGCTCGAAAACAAAAGCAAGTCGTAAGTAGGTCATCACGAGCGTGGCGTACGGGGCTTATATCTGCACGTCATCATCACGCGACTGGAACAACAACAGACCGTGAAGCCCGAGAGAATGTGATGCGATCCATACTTGTCCAGTGACGGCATCTTTACTTGTGCAAGTCGACAACGCCTCGTTATGATTGGGTCGGCGTCCGTCCCGTCGTTGCTATGACCAAGCTTGGCCGAGTCCCCAAGTTAAGTAAGTAAAACCTGCGAGGGAAAAAAAAAACTCCCGACAGTTTGATTGTCACAGTGCTTGTCCGATGTGGCGACACTGCGCAGCACGTCGTTGACGTTGGACACCGCTCAGGGTAGATCGAACGCCCGACGGAACGGCGTACGTGTGGAGGACTCTCGACGTGACGGGTGGGTGAACGCGCCAGAGAGATTAGCATGTCAGTTCACGTGGTGAGGTGAGGACGGGGGGATGAGGCCAAGTACGTCGTTCGTGAACCCGCTCGCTACTAGCCGCCCGGCAATCTGAACGCGATGCAACGCCCGTCAATG